>JANDKE010001052.1:0-17228 GCA_027627275.1 Coprinellus aureogranulatus
CTTAATCGCCCTAGGCGCTTATAAGGGACTNTTTGTGGCAAGATAATGGACCCACTTGTCGTTGTGTAGACAGTCAAGTGCTTTCTGTCCGGTGCCTTTCATCAATATTGCACTCCTCGAGGCATCTCAGCTGATAGGTTTTTTTTGTTGCAGGCACTTTTCGAATGGGGAGATCCAAGCCTTTTCGTACATGATCATCCGAAAGGGACGATATGTCAGCAAGGAAGCAAACCGGGCATGTTTGGATTTAGAGATGCGGTCCCGNTGCTTTGGCGTCCCTTGCAGCGGCACGAGTGGCAGGCAAGGCAGGCGGCCATAGATCCCGAGAACACAACGATCATCACCGCAAAAAGACCCTCTCTAATGTTTAGGGTCCCAATCACCATCTTGCCACCTGCTATTCGCCAAGGGCTGGATTGTGAGCATGGCCAGGCATTCATAAAGGCCACCCGTTCCTTCGGGTAACGTTTGCGGCGCCTCTTTCCCTTCCGCTCATCTCCCGCGCGCGTTTGTGCGTGCCTTTCAAAGGTTCCCCCCACGCCNNACCCCTCTCCAGTCACTTTCCCTTAGCCTCGCTTGGAGTGGTCTGCGTTCCCCATTCCGTACGCCCCTCCCCCATCGACTCTCTCGTCCCTCTTCTCCTCGTCTGTGACGATGGCCCCGGCAGCTCATGCGGCAGAAATCCTGTCGCGCTTTACTGGTTCCATCCGGCCCTGGGTACAGGCCAACCCCCTCGTGGTCCTAACCCTTGGCGTCTTTGCCTGCGTGTTTGCTGGGAAGCAGGTGGAGAAATGGAGGGTTGAGAGGAGGCGCCCCCGACTCCCTCCTGGCCCCAAGACGGGATTGTTCAGTGGTCCGGCTATGAACGGCAGGGCTCCGTGGCTGGTATATACGGATTGGCAGAAGGAGTATGGTGCGTGGTCCGTCTTCTCGATTGCCTGGACTGAGGCTGATCCGCGCAGGCGACTTGGTATTTTACAGGTACCTCGGCAACCAAGTCCTGGTAGTGAACTCTTACGAAGCTTTCACTCACCTCTACGGGAAACGAGGCGATATATATTCGTCACGAGCTCACCGGACAATGGTCCAGGACGTGTGAGTGCTAGTTCATTCGCTCCGCGAGACCAGCGTGACCAAATTGGTGTGCAGCCTTGGATTCGACTTCATGTTCACGACAATGTCTGATGACGAGAATTGGCGGGTGTGTTTTTGCGCTCCCCTCACCAGTCGAAGAGAGGTTCTGATTCGACCACCCCTGCCATAGCTCCACCGGAAATTGTTTCACGAATACTTCGGAAACTCCAGGAAGGAGACATACAATCAAGCGCAGATCGTCCACGTTCACTCCTACCTCCGGAGCTTGCTGAAGGAACCAGAAGAATTTAGACAAAACAGCCGTCGGTGGGAAATGCAGTTAATTATGATACTGTTTGCCTCCTCTAACGTTTCAATAGGGCGGCAGTCGGTGTGGTACTGAACCTGTTGTACGGTTACCATGTTTCGTCTCAAAATGACCGCTACGTCTTCTTAGCGGACGAATCTCTCAAGGCTATCGTTGGCGCCGGAGCTTTCGGAACATACATGGTGGACTACTTTCCCTGGCTTAGGTTCGTACCTAGCTGGTTTCCGTGGGCTGGTTGGAAGCGAGACGCAATGGTGTCGAGGGGATACATTCGAGAGGCATTGGAATCACCATACGACAGTGTGAAGAGACTGATGGTACGTTCTCATCATGGGCTCATAAGTTCGGCTTGACAGACCTTCACCAATAGGACATCGATGCTGCTGAGGAATGTCTCGTGAAGAAAGAACTAGAGGGGGTAAAGAGGAAGGAGCAAGGCAGTCGACATTTTACAGAACAGATGATCAAGAACACTGCTGCGACAGCGTTTATGGGTACGCGCACTGGTCGACGTTGATGACTGCGACTCACGCGTCTATTTAGCCGGATCGGACACAACTGTCTCCCTCACTTTGTCATTCTGGCTCGTATGCACCAAATTTCCGGAGGTTCAAAGGCGCGCACAAGCGGAAGTTGACCGCGTCTGCCCCGATCGCCTCCCAGAGCTTGCAGACAGGGTTAATATGCCTCTGGTGGTGAGTATATGCACGTCTCAGGTTAGATACTATACTGAATGTTCTCCACCTGGTTCAGCAAAGTATGATCTATGAACTGCTGAGATGGAATCCTGCCACGCCCGTCGGGGTTCCCCACTACGTCAGGGAGACAAACGAGTACGGAGGATACACCATTCCCGCAGGTACCACTGTCATAGCGAACATGTGGTTGATGCTACACGACGAGAAGGTGTACCCGGAGCCGTTCGAGTTCAAGGTTGACAGGTACCTGGATCAGAACGGGCGCCTCGATCTTAATACTAAGCGTACGGTAAACCCCATACCAGATGCGGCCGCGTTTGGCATTGGAAAACGGTCAGTGCTTCTTCAGTATGACCCATACCTGCGCCTGAACCTCAAGCTCTAGTAAATGCCCTGGCAATTACATCGCCTTGGACTTTGTCTTCCTTATGGTGGCCAACCTCCTCAAAACATTCCAAGTGTCGCGTGCCGTCGATTCGAATGGGCAAGAGATCGATCCTCCTGCAGTCTACAGCTCCGGTCTTGGGAGGTAAGGATTGATTTGACACCTCATGGTACACATAGTCTAACCGGACGTCACTAGCCATCCTCTTGAGTTTCCTTGCGTGATCAGACCACGCTCGCCTGAAGCAGTTGCCCTAATCAATGCCACTGAGCCTCTTTCGCTTTGAACGTACCACTCACCTAAAATTAAGTATAACGACATGTACACGTATCGCACGACTACCATGATTTTGTTCTCTGTCGCCCATAGCGCGACCATGCCAGTCTACGTAGCCTCCAGTGAGTTAGGGGGTGGCTGGGCATCAACTCAACATCAGCTGAACTGGAAGCGCCGAAATTGTGACAACTCTCTAACTTGACCGTCACTATAGTTCACTGGTCACCACTGGCCTCCACACCAATCCTTCTGTCTACACCGTACCGTCGCTATTGGAGAGTCTCCGAGCCCTACCAGTGAAACCATGTCGGCTATTGAGACTCAGTCTAACAACTCCCACGACCTTCTTCCGCAACGGTCTCTCAACCGGCAGTACGTTCTCGATGAAGACGAATACACTGCAGCCCTCTCGCACATCATAGCCCGCGATTTCTTCCCTTCACTTGTACATCTAGACGCTACAAACGAATACCTAGATGCAGTCAGGACCAAGGACCCAAGACTCATCCAAGCAAGCGTGCGGAGATTGCAGGAACTCAGTGATACACCCATTGCTTCATCTTCTCGAGGGAGACAGGACTTTGAAGATACGCCCGTTGCACGAACCCCTTGGTGTACGGGTATTTCGGACACGCCATATCTCACAACTAGAGGTAGTCTGGAACCTCCGAGCAAGAAACCCAAGTTCGACACCTCGCTTAGTCTTGATGCATTCCAAGCTCGATATACTTCTGAAGACAATTCAAGTTTCACGCAGATCCTGGACGAGGAGAACAGGCAGAGGAAAGAGACGTATGGCTGGGCGTGGGAGGCGCAGAAGAGGGTTGAGGCACAGAACGCAAAGATGGTTGAAGGACGGGAAAGGATGCTCATCGAACCGGCGCCCCAGACGGGCGTAAAGGAGAAGTTCACGATCGAGGCAGATCTCCCCAGGGGTCTGCTTACAGATGGGAAGACGGTGCATGGGGATACCGAGAAGCAGAAAGGAAGGAAGAGGAAAACTGAAGAAGGAAACGACGATGGCGAATCGGGGTCTTCCTTGGTTCTCAAGGAAAAGGAGGACCGTGTCGTTGATGTTATGGCATCCAGGAAGGATACACGTTCGGCTGGAGTAGACGGTTGGAAATTCAAGGTGAGCGATAAATCTCCCTTGTTACACCAAGGACTCATCGCTTTGCAGGCTCGCAATTCACTCATGTTTGCGCCAGACGCGGACGTGTCTCCGTACCACCAACCTCCCGAGCAGGAGGAGCGAGAGAAGCATCCCAGGGTTATAAAATACGTCAACACGCGCCTGCCCGAACAAGAGGAGTCTGGCACCGCATCTCGGTCGGCCTCTGCACCTCCAAGTCCCACCCGTAGCCGGATAGACGCCGCCATTGAAGGCGTGCCATGTACGTTCCACCCCTCTCTCCATGGCATTCCAATTCCTCACATGGTCTATCAGATTTACCAAAGCAACCAGAAGAAGAGGTTTTCAACTTGGTACCGAATGTGCCCTCGCCTACACCTGCTGAACTGGGTCCAGCTGCCATGAAGCAATTAATGACATGGGGGACCATCACCGCAACACCCAGAATTATCCAATCGGATGATCCACTAGTGGACAATGTCACTGCCGATAATCCATTTCGTATCGCACAGATGAGCAAACGAGAGGAGCTTTCACGTCGTCTTTCCAATCAGGCCTCCAAGAGCCTTAGAGAAAAGGCGGAGAAGATGGGTGTGCAGACACCTGGTTTGCCAACCAAGACACCCTTGAACGGGTCGAGGAAGGGAACCATGGCCCCACCGTCTTGGACACCAAAGAGGGTCAACGCGCCTGGAAACTTGACACCGGCTGCGAGGAGGTTACTGGAAAGGACGACGTTGGGCACGGCAGCAAGTAGAAGGGCAGACGCGATGGACCGGGCCGCGGGATGGGATCGTTCAGGAAAGGACAAGGATCCGAATCAATTGAGGTGGACACCAACACCGGGGCGTCGGTGAAGGTTGAGATCTAAGACCATTGTACAGTAGTCACAAGGCATTGTATCAGTTTACGATGTCGACTCCTCCACCTTGCGTCTCTTCGCGTTTGGTTGGACTTCGTCTCCGGACTCTGCGCGTTCCTCTGGTGGAACTGGTTTCGTGTCTGCAATGGTTGCTGCCTTGGCCGAAGGCTTATTCTTCTTCTTTACGATGACCCCCTTCAGGCCTTTCTTCGCATCCCTCTTCGCTGGTGCTGGAACCTTAGCAGCCGGCCTCACAGGAGCAGCGGGTGGGGTAATGACCGGAGGGGCAGAGTTTGCGGTGCTAGCACGCGCTGCAACGGCTCTGAGAGCGGGGATTCGTTGACTGTGCACGGAGAAGCAAACACAGACGCACTCTCGGAACCCTTTCAACTCGACACCCTCCATCTCCTTCCGTATCCGCTCTTCCTGCTCCTGCTTCTCCCTGATTGAGTCGAGAAACATGATTTCGTCTTCTTCCAAGGCTCTGAATTGGTTGGCGAGCTTATTCTTTTCCTCCCATTCCTCCTGTTTCGCAATCTAGAAAAACAGTAAACACATAGACGACAGCAAGGGAATGTGACTCGTGCGCACCCTGTTTGCGGCAAGTTTCTACGCACAGGCGCGAGACCGGTTGGGAAAGTTAATATCGGAGTGCCTGACAACGGCACAGAGGCAACCTACTTCAGCTAGACTGCGACCGTCGTAAACGCCATCGTCGTGCGTTTGTGGTGGCGGGGGATCCTGACCGAGCCTGTAGCGGGATACGCTGAATCCAGGGCGAACTGAAGGACCATGACTGAGCTGACCGTGCATAAGCAGCCTTCCATTGTTCCTCCTTGCGAGCCCTGGCAGAATCTATCTCGTCCTGGGTAATGAATCTGGAGCCGACGACGCCGTCTGAGAGAGAGGGGATGAGCGAGTCTTCGGCCATGGCGGTTGCTGGGAAAGACGGAAATGGCAGTCGGGAATTAGGCGCAACTTGAATTGGAGCTTTCCTCCGCTTGTCATGATTCTCTGAGATGTCCCTCACCGAGCGAAACCGCCCTCCCTCTCTGCCCTCCACCGTCAGCCTTCACAACAACAATGCCTCCAGAGCATCGCGTAGAGCCCCTCCACCCCTAGCAAAGGTCGTCGTCGTCCCCCGTGAGTAGCCAAATCACACGACCCACCACCTTCCATTGACCTTGCGGTGTGCAGCATGGGCAAGGGACGAACCGCCATCGCCCCACGACGACGGGGCATCGGCGTCCCATGACAACTTCAACTACAGTGCACAGGCTCAACCGAACACCTCAGACTCGGTGTCGTTCCAGACGAACCCAGAGGGAGCGTCGCGGTGGTGGTCGTTCACCCTTCCCCGAGTCCGCGACCAGTACTCGGATCTCCGCAGCAACAGTCCGTCGTCTCAGCGGCCTGTGCGGAAAGGTTTCCGAGAGAAGTCCATGTCCTGGTTGCAGGCCTCGACAAGTCTGAGGGATACCGTTTCTGGCTCCTCAGCACGTCGTGAGAAGGACCCGGAGAACGGGGACCAACTCTCAATACCAATGCCAATACCCGCCTTTCCTCCCCCCACTACGGTGGCCCACGCAACAACACCAGGATGGGATATGCCCTGGTCCTCACGGCTTGCAGCCCAGGGTCCTAATCCCCAATACCATCATGATAACTCCTCTGATTCCGATACGGACGAACGCGAGAGTGCACACGATGGCCTATCTGGCTGGCCAGCCAAGAAGAAGCGGATGAGGTCATTTATCCTCACCAACACCTACGTTCCGCTGGTGCGCTCCTCCTCGACAGATACCAGCTCGAGCTGTGTGGCGGCTGACCTATATCGCAGCTGTTTCGATTCATCAATATATCCTTCACAACCGCAGCCCTTGGCATGGCTATTCACATTCGTCAGATAGAACTTCGCACTCATACGATGGGCGCCGTTGGGAGTTCACCGTAAGCCCTTCTCCCTTCTCCCCCTCCCTCGTCAGTGACGCTGATGACTCTCCCAAGCACCGTCGTCATTATCTTCGCTCCACTAACCCTTGTCCATGTGATGGCCGCCATTTACGTACGCCCCTTTTCTGTTGGACAGTCAACACAGCCTATCTAACATCCATCTCATATTCGGTAATGGTACACATAGCTCGAATACTTCGGTCGTCCACTTGGCCTCTGGCGAACATCAGCCAAGCTCGCCCACACCCTATCCGAAGTCCTCTTCATCTGCGCATGGTCAGCATCGCTGTCCCTATGTTTCGACAACTTTTTCACGTCCTTGGTTCCTTGTGCTTCGGCCTCGAGCTTGTCGTGGTACAACGAACTTCCTCGGCCAGAGTACAATATCCCAAATGTGGAAGGGACAACTGGGGAGGACATCTGTGATTCACAACTGGCTTTGATCTGCCTGGTTGGCGTAGGTCTCGTTGCATACTGCACCAACCTGGTAATCAGCTTGTACCGGATATTTGAGAAGGTCAAGTATCACCCGGCAGTACCACATCCAACATTACGTCCAAGCTAGGGCCGCATTTCACCCCATCTAGGCCTTTTCCCTTCCCGCCATTCGCCTTCTCGAGTCCGGTGCTCGGAAGATGAATGAGTACCCACCCTCCTTGTTCCCTTCTTCCCCCACCGTCACGATTCTTCGGTTTCTCGCATCAGGCGAACCTATACGGTCATTCATCTGAGTTATAATCTTCGGACCTTTGTCGTCAGTGTTGGTAATTTACCCTCGCTTAGTATTTGGATACGAGTCTGATACATCCGTTCAGTCATGTGTATTACTACAGCTATTAACCCTCTTCCGACTTCGCATCCGCCCACCCTCTCTCGACTTTCCCCTTCTTATCACCACAAATCCCATGGTCCTTCCGCACCTCAGTACGCCGCATAGCTGGCCCCACCCTCCCGTCTATATTCTCTACACCAGTCCCTCGATTCCAACCCACCCCCACGTCGGTATATCACCAGCTCGCGTCCCATTCTTTACACGTTTGTCGATATCTACCCTAAATTTGCTTGAAGTAATCATGTACTAGTACGAATGGACGAATCATGAACGACGAACGACATTACGAAGCAGCGCAATCTCAGGAGAAATATCTCGTTAAATTCGTAGCCTGTACATAGGCGTGTAGCAGAAGGGAACTTCCATTATTGTAGTGGCCTGACCCAGTGTGAAAAGGTGTGCAATCAAAGCATAGTCCCTTGTTCCTTCCGCAGCCTACAGCCAGCACAGGATATACGGGCAAACCAGGGTGGCTATTGCTACACCTCATGCTGTGAACTAGGGTCCCGTCGTCAAATAAGGATCTGAACAATAGTAGTCTGGAGCGCTGCGCATGTGTGTCCAGTGATCGCAGTGACGCTCTGGTGCTCATATTAAATGTGACCGGTGTAACCCGCCGTCCCTAGGTAATACATATGTTTGCCATATGAGTTGGATTACCTACTCGAGTGTTAGGGCACCCGCTGGTTCGGACCGTAAGTCATACATTAGCGACTCCGAGACTGGGGTAGGAATTGCCAGCTACGAGAAAAGGGAACCGCAGCTAGTACTGCAGATTACCCTATGACTCCGTACACTGTCCATGCGCATATATAAAGACACCTGGAAGAACTTCAAAAGGATGAACGAATGGTACTTATGAACAGAACACTTGATATGAAGTTTTCATCAACCGTGCGCCACCTAATGCCCCATACTGGATCATGCCTGAGCACGGAGCTTCGTGGTCGTGCGAAATCTATTGCCTGCGACTGGAGCAAGGGGTCGAAGGGGGTCGAGCCTAGGAAGCATAGCGGAACCAGTGGTATCAAGCGCGGGATTGATGTCATTGCGCTGTACAAAGGTCCGAGTGGCAGGGACAAGCCCAAACTCAGCACTCACCGGTACCACATCGTGCTTATCTACTGGCCCGCTCGCCACCAGGGCCTGTGAGATGGTTGAGGCTAAGCCCGGGCGCTAATTCGCGATGATCGTCGTGGGAGAGGATGGCATCAACGGCACCGTTCCTCACGTTTACGGCTTGATTCCAACCACCACCTCAAGCACAACCTCGGACCATACGTGCAAATGAATGCATTCAGTTGCTGATAGTGGCCCAAATCCTCTTCGCAATAGCATCTACGATCGAGAGGACCCCTTAGTGGAGGCACACGAGATGGACACATTGCCCCAAGCGCCCACCCACGGGAGGAGTCTCAGTCGTTCGAGGAGTCACATTATGTTGAGAGACGACAAAGTGGTCGAATCCGCCGGCTCTTCTCAAGCTCTTGGAAAACGGGATTATGCCGTCGGAATACTGTTGCTTCTGTCTGTGGTGGTACTATGGACGTCTTCCAATTTCATCACACAGGTGAGAGCGTTGAAGAAGGCTCTCATATGGCCTTGAAGTTAACCATTTCCAGGATCTCTTTGAAGAGGGCTATGACAAACCTTTCTTGTGCGTCTCGCCGCCATATGTGCGATGGGTCTTCACGGATCTTTCTCAGTGTAACATATATGAACACGAGCGCGTTTTCTTTGTACCTCATACCATTCCTTGTCAAGCGGATTTGGAGGAAGTATGGGAATGGTAACCCGGATGATCTGGGCAGGTCAGTGGCTACCTATAATCTCAAGCATTCTGCTTATTGCGGCGTTCCGCTAGAACGACTGAAGAGTACCGGCCTCTCGCAACGGAAGAAGGCCATTACGAGGTCCGCTGGTCTGCCCGATTAGCCCTTCGACGTCTTGACACCCCTTGTAGCCCGAAGTTACGGAGAACACCGATATGGACACGGCACCGCTTACCGTGAAAGAGACCGCCCAGCTCGCTATCATTTTCTGCTTCTTCTGGTTTATTGCCAACTGGACGGTCAATGCATCCCTCGCATTTACCAGCGTGGCGAGCGCAACCGTGCTGTCTAGTATGAGCGGTGAGCAGCCCAATCAGCCGACATACCAGATTCAGCTGAACTGGATGCTGCCCTAGGCTTCTTCACCCTTGGGATCGGGAGGATATTCAAGGTTGAGAAGCTCACTGCATTGAAAATCGGCGCCGTTGTGACCAGGTACTTCAATAGGCAGGCATCATCTTTACTCGGGTCTGACGCTTGCGAATAGCTTCATGGGCGTAGTCCTCGTATCATGGTCTGATTCTGCATCAGCGAAACAAGGCGGACCTGCCTCTCGCCCCACTTCATCCCAAGTGACCGCACACGCTCCCCGTCCAGCACTAGGCGACGGTTTGGCTCTCATTTCAGCCCTCTTCTATGCACTGTATGTTATCCTTCTAAAGGTCCGCATCAAGAACGAGTCACGCGTCGATATGCAACTCTTCTTCGGCTTCGTTGGACTATTCAATGTCCTCACATGCTGGCCCATTGGCATCCTATTGCACTTAACAGGGGCGGAACTGTTCGAACTCCCATCTTCGCGGGCAGCGTTGGCCGCGGTCCTCATCAACGTCAGTGTTATTATTTTGTGCCACCTGCTCACTGACATTGAATTCCCATCGCCATCCATCCAGATGGGCATCACACTATCCAGTGATTATCTCTACGTCCTTGCGATGCTGAAGACAACACCGCTTGTGGTGACAGTAGGTCTCAGTCTGACGATACCTTTCGCAGTTGTGGGCGATTTCATCCGCGGTAGACCTAGTACCATAAAGATTGTCATTGGTGCCTTGTTGGTATTGGTCAGTTTCATTGCGATCGGAGTTGACAACCGTGACGGGGATCCTGAAGAGGTCGCTTCAACTACAGATCTTGAGGATAGACAACCAGCGAACCCCAGTAGAAGTGGGTAGCATACCCTTAACACTACGCCGTGCCTGCAGCTCTCTCTTAGCCGCATCATTAGATACCATGCTCGGAACAACGACTAACGACGACCTGTCGCTTTTGGCCTTCGGGTGTAATTCTGGAATCCATGATTGGACATCACGAATTTTCTAAATGATTCACCTTCAAGTTGGTTTCACTTCCTTCTGCTAGTTGTAATCCACAGATACTATGGTAAGGTGCTGAATACCCTTTGCGACCCAGGGGCCATCTGCTCAGCGCCGTTCTTCTATTCAGCCAAAAGCCTCGAGATCTCGTAACACTGCCCACCAGTCCTCCGCGAAACTGCCGAAGCGGATACATGCCGTGCAGGAGAATGCGGTTGAGCATGTAGACACCGGCTCGGCTCCTGAGGGGACGTGTGTGCGTCTTTACTCTAGCTCATATCGGATATCGTCTAACTGGAACGGCATAGGCTAATGAAACCCTGGAGTCGCTCGGCGCAGAGAACAGTGCTACAAAACCAAACATCAGCTAAGAAAGAAAAGCAAGCTTTGAAGCGGGAAGCATTCCTTCAAAGTGCGTGATCCTGGTTCCTAATAGCCGTCTCTCAGGATACTAGCCCCACCCCAGAATTGGATATCTCTAAATCCTCATATTCAAAATCGCACCAAAGGCGCCTTAAGCGCAAAGCAAAAGAGCAGCTTGCCAATGGCATGTCGGACATTCAGCAAGCTTTGGCTGCACTTGGGGATTCTCTAGATATCGGCGACTCAATCCAGTCGTTCGCAGCAAAGAAAGGCAAGGATGCGATGGACACCGATTCGGGTTTTGTGGCCGGAGGTAGACCTGCAATGAATCCCAAATCGGTCAAGATTGGTGAGGGCAAGGCTGCCACCCTTACGAAGGCCCAGAGAAAGCGAGCGTTGTAGGTGTCTCTCTGTGCACAACTATCTTCGCAGTCTCACCGCTTGGTCAGGGATTTGGAGCGACTAAGGCAGCCTATGATCCTAACCAACCCCACATTCGCCGATAGTCCTTTCAGTACGATTCGTAAACATGCACAAAATACTCTACTAAAGCATCAGACTCCCGCTCCCTAATTCTAAGGCTGTCGTGGGTCTACATTCAAGAATAATATCTTCAATGGGCGAGGAAGAATGTCAATATTCAATTTGAAAGGGACTCGTTCTATACAGGATTATACAACAGGTGCAGGATAACTAGATTACAGGCAAGAGAGCCAGTTGGTACGTGTACATCAGGAGCATCGCGATCCAGAAGTCGAGAGTGATGGAGTCATAAGTGGTGGGCAAGCTGGATTCAGACGTGGCATCTATCTAACTAACCCCAGGCCCCAATAAATAATCGTAACTTTCCAGACATTGTGAGAGCCGAAAGGAGTCGCGTATCATCGAGCCACTAGTAGAATGTAATCATACAGGGCAAATCCTCTATTGAGGGAAGGGTATCGATATCCTTGGAAATTCATATGTTTACCTTTTTCCTTAATCATCATTCATACCAGCACTGAAAACCGTGCTACCACTCCCGCTTTCTCCTGCACTACGTCTGAGGCTCCGCCGACCAAGGCTTCTTCGTTGAGGCTCGGTATAGCCACCTGATCCACCCTTCGCGATCTCCTGGCTCAAACTCTTTTCGCGAGCATCCAAAGCTGCGAGAGAGTTTTCCGCTTCAACATGTTCCAAAGCTTCATGCGTCAGACCCAAGCCTCGACCTGATTCGGCTGACCGATTGGCAACGGCGTCAGAGCTGCTGTTTGCCGTAGAAGATTTACCCCACAACGAAAACCGTCTGTTCAGACCACCTTGACTAGACTTTGGCGGAGGCTCCGACCGAGTCTCCTCAATACGAGGGGGAGGTGCAAGTCCAGGAGTGTGTATAGAAGCCTGAGGTTGAATCCCCATCAGCTTCATTGTAGCCGTGAGTCTCTCCCGCTCCTTCTTGTCTTCTTCATCCTCCTGTGTTTCGAGCTTCCTGGCACCCGTTACGACAGGGTTTGACCCAGGCTGAAGGGTCAATTGACGCAGATTAGGGCTGGGTTGTGGTTTCTCAACAGAGGAGAAAGAAAAGGTTTTCCAATCGAATGAAAGAGAACGGCGTTTGGGGTTCGCTGGTTTCGATGTTGGTGGTGGTTGTGGTGACGCAGTGGTAGGGGTAGCAGGCGGGTTGGATGCAGTGCGGCCGATGAGGACAGACTGTGGTCGTGGTTTCGCGGGAGATGGTTTCGGTGGTCCTGGACCCTTTGGGAAAGTGGTGTAGGCAGCGCTGGTGGTAGCAGGGGTTTTGGGAGCTTCTGCATCATAGTCAGCAGCCAGGACGTGCTCAAAACCTTCCTGAGCGATGATGCGGTCAATGATTTTGGAAGCGTAGAGGGAAAGAGCTTTGTTCGCATCCTTGAGGTTTTTGACTTCACTGCGAAGAGCCTCGAACTCCTCGTCCTTGTGGCTATGGGACGCCTTCCTGGAGCGTTTGGCTTTGTTACCATCTTCTTCAATCAAGTTGCCTTCAAGTATGTCCTTGTTTTCGGCGCGACCAAGGGACTGGGGAACGGACTCAGGAAGAGGATGGGGAAGACGGGATGGACGGAAGTCCTTCGACATACCTCGTGAACGCACACACTAGTTGGCGCACTGGACCCGTGCACAGTCCGCCTGTATCCATCTCCACCCCTTCTTCCATTCCCCAGGGGTCGTCCTTCGGTCTTGCCGGTTGGGGAACAAGGCGCGAGCTCCCTGTGCAGCTTAGGCAGGTCCTGAGCTAGAGAGGAACGCGCTTCCGTTGAGAGCGCGAGATGGTCGAACGGGGTCTTCGACAGTTCCGGCTCGATGTAGTCGATCCATGAGGTGGAGAAGGAAGCAGAGCGGAATTGGTGTGGAGGCCATGTTTGAGGACGAGCTGGCTGGGAGCAACGTGCCCATCAAACGACCGAGGCGATGACGTTCTTGCCAAGCATATGCAACGTCGATCAGGGTTAGGGTCACTTTAGACGCCCATGGCCCGTATGCACACACACGGGTTGGGCGGTGATACTCATTAATTTTGCCGGGCAGGAGGCTCTCGTAAAACATATCAAATCTTCTGAGCCCAAGACCGCGATGCGCATCGCGCTTAGATACCACTGGCGAATATACGCGGAATATCAAGTCCTATCCACTGCCCTTGACCATCCGTCTACAGAGGGTGATCAAGTGCCTGATTGGGCCGAAGCCCTTGCCTATGCACGAGTAATTGGCGGAAGCAAGGCCGTCCAAGAAGCCCGGTCATACCTTCACATCCTCCCAAAAATACATAGCATATATTTACAGAGACTGGCAGTAGAAAGATTGCGGGTTGCCCTCGAACTCTCAGAGTTCGGCCTCCAAGGTCTTATTGGTCCTCTCTCTCGCGACGGGGAGTTTCAACTGGTAGACGAGATTCGTGATGTCTTGAAGTCTTGCCCATTGTGATTATCAAGCCTTTCCCCATTTCCACACAGCTCTGTAGAACTTGGACCCTCGGTGCATGTAGTGATCACTCACAATCATCCTTCTTAATGCTATGGCTTCTCTATCCTTCTCTATCCCGTCTCGGAAGAATAAAAATCATTGATTTGTTGAGAATCATTCAGTTGTCGCTACCGATGCCGAGTGTCACAGGGCAGGGTTGGCTGTGCTCCAGGCAAATATCTCCTTCACACTGCCCACATCATCGCCAGATAAGAGAATCGTCCGTCTGCGATGCCAAAGTGCGCCCTACGGTCTGGAGCATTGAACTCGTACTAAGAGACAGCTTCGCTTCACAACAGCCATACAGCCCAAGTTCAAGCTGGGCTTCCAGGAAACGATCCTCATCCGTTGACTTCCAAAGGTCCGACAGATGCGCAGGCCGGTAGGTGTCCACAGTTTTAATTGATACTGGCATGTGAAGAGGTGCTTTGCAGAGAATGACACTATGATAAATCATTATCGAATCTTCGTTGCAAGATGGCATGAACATTTCGCCCAGAGGGATGCAACCAGCCCCCATACAGCAGCGCAGACCGCCAAACCAATGTCTGAGGGCGATCGATCTTCGGTGTAGATTACGAGCGAGACAGAACCATTGGATCGAAGGGATATTGGAGTGGATGTCGTCCATACAATGTAGTAGGGCCTTGGGCTGTGTATATACTGTAGTGATGCGCCGTCCTATTGTGCTCCCTGAGTCCTACCTTAAGCATCTCGGATCGGGGCGTAGTGGAGGCATACATTGGAAAAATCCCCCCAGCAAAGTGCTCTCGTATTCAATCCTGCATTTACTATTTCATCTCAGTGCACACAGTCGCGTCTTCGACTTTTCCTTTCTCAATTCCGTGCCTCACGTACTAGGCCCTGGTCACCCTCAGAAATATTTCTCAAATGTGGTGGCTATGATTAAGATACCCTATCACCCCGAACACTGCTCGGGTGAACGGTACCTTGGTCTTTACCCCTTCGATTGACGCAATGTCGCCCGAACGCGGCGATCGTCTCGTTCCCAGCAAATACAACGTCTACGTGAGAGTGCTTCGCCCCCTCTACTCATGATTGTAAAGGTAAGATGAGATGGAGGTGGGTGACGGGCAGAAAAAACGAGAGACGATGAAAGCACACTTCAGTCACACCTGTCGCTTTGACCCTAAGCGGGTCACCGATATCCTCCCTCTCTCGAAGGGTTAATTGTAACGCCAGGTTGCCCACCTTTGCCCCATGGTGTCGTACGAACCTAAACGAATCAGATCCGTCCTTCCGTTCCTCGGTCAGCCAAGCAGAACGCATCGAAGACGCATCATGTTTCATTTGGCTACCTAAACATCGATTACAGGGGGTTTGGGAAAGTAGTAGGCGAGGAAGTGAGGTTGGCGCGCGGTATGTGCGTGAACGTCTACGATAGGGTCAGTTTCCGTCGCATAGGCCTATGTGTTCGAGGAATTAAGAACTTACCACGTTCAGCCTTTGAGAGGAGGTCGGAGACCAGAAAGGCGCAAAGGCAAGAGGGCGGATACGCACGCTACGCTTAGCAGGTTCAACAGCCGGCGAGGGTGTGGGCGACTGGATACCATAGTTCTGTGGTAATAGCCGTAGGAAGTGCGCTTTGAGCAGAGGTTCCAGAGTGGTGAAACTCGGAAGTCGAGGTTTGAGGGTGTTCGGTGATGAATCGGGCGGGATGTCGATTTTGGGAGGAGAGAATCATGGTGGACGGAGGTTCATGGGGGGAGAAATTGAGATGTTGAGGTGCCTGTAAGTCGCAAGACAACGGGCCCCACGTCCTGTTGACGGTCGTCGAGCGTGGTTGTCTGTAAGAGGGGCGACGAGGTGAGGACGAGGTTGGACGGCTGTGAGCGCATAGGCGATGAAATACCTTTGAGCGCAGGCAAAAGGGCTTCAGATACGTTTCTTTGTGTGAAGGAAAGGGCTTAGTTACGACCATCGAAGGTTGCACTGAGTTGCTGGAACCGAAATGGTCGTTTTCGGTGGGGTGTTCGGCCATCGGTAAGCGTAGTAAGGGATGGGAAGCCATGTTTTAGCGTAGAAACAAATGAGTAGATGGTATACTCGACTTACCGGGAGTGTAGTGGCGAGGTAAAAGGGAGACGGGTTAGGGACGGATGACACAAGGAACGACGATGAGTGATGGGTGAAGACGGAGCGAAGCACCCATTTGACGCAGTACGGGGCCTGTAAGTCGTTTCGCCCAGGATCTACGGATCCATAGGCAGATACCCCCGGAAATTTAGGTCACTGGGACATCCCAGTGACATTCAACGGCCTTGACAAGGTGAGGGTGGTCCCACCAGGCACGACTGCACCGCTCACCAGTTCCTGTGCCTATGACACCTAAACAACCAGAAATACGGTGAAATGAATGATGAACTCACCTCGGTCTCGAGTTCGACGACCTCCGCCAGTCCAACCTCTACAGCGTCGATGGTCGTGGTCCAAGCCTCTGAAGATGGGCGGGGAAATCTCGGTCTCGGGCGACCGTTACTAACCCCGTCGACGTCATTGTTGCACTTGTTTGGCGACGCCTTCCACGCCCTGGCCTGCCAGTGAGGAACGTGTACTCGCTCGACCACCAACATCTACCATGCCCGGTTGTGCTGCATCCTCCCTATGGATAATTCTCTTTCTCCCCCCTCTGGACGAACCTCAGAGACTGGACCCCGTTTCTTCATCCCGTTCGCTCAGACCGACTACGCCACCCACGACGCAGTGACACCCTATCTGTTGCTCCATCGCTCCGGAGCTGCTCTTCATAGGCGACCGCTCTGTAAGAGGGACAAGTTCGCCTCGCGGGCTAGACTCGAGCACTCGTAATCTTTGCGGACCCTCGATCTCGGACAGATAGGGTGGAGATGACGCATGGAACCCGACACCCGCAGTCGCCGCACTCCCAAGCAGGAAGGGGGACGTATACCTGGGATTTGGAACTGGGATGACCTAGGTGGCTGGACGAGAATGGAGAAAAGATACACGGACACGGTACGCCCTTCATTTCTTCTCGTCCCCTTCCTCCCAATTGCCTCCCAATTCTTCATTCTGGTGTTTCACCCACCCCTTTCCCTTATACGCCGTTTTCATTCACGTTGCGACTGCCTCACTTCGTACACCCACTTTCTCTAGTATCATAGAATTGTTTTCGCTTTCTAACACCCCCTCTTCCCCCTAGATCTTCGAACCCTGGTA
>JANDKE010001053.1:0-17225 GCA_027627275.1 Coprinellus aureogranulatus
CTCGTGCCATTCCTTACCCGCCTATCTCCTTTTTTGTGCTCGAGTTCCAGTTCAGACCTGCTTTTAAGGCGTCGCTGGACTAAGAACTAATGCTTATGATGGGGAGGTGTCGGAATCCTCAATGTCAAGTGCTTGGCTGGCCTGAAGATGCTGACTCACCAGCAGCGCCAGTCCCACCTTCATCCGTCACGATCAACCCCGAGATCAGGAGAGCGCAATTGAGAGTGCTCTTCCCCGAACAACCAGCATGGCCTCTCGACCACCTTCGTTCCTGAAGCATAAAGCGTTTTCAGAGCATTGTTTCACCGCACAGCTCTCACGTTGTCGTCCAAAACGTCTGGGCCGGCCCTCCTGTTCGTCCCGGGGTACGAGGTTATCTTGCACCCACTGAATGCCAATTGACGATTGCTGAGCTTCTACTAGTGTGGTGTGGTTTCGTTTCTATCTTCATAGTCGCTCCCTTCTATCTTCAACGAACGGGGAGAGGGAAGTATCTCATCGTCAACACAATGTGACACGTCTTGCCTGTCCTAATATCGCGGGCCACATGGCAGCGGTCGGGACGGTGCCAATGTCGGGCATGCCAAGAGTATAACGTACAGATACCGAACCAGCGGGGCGAAATCCGATTGTCAAAGGGCCCCGTTCAAAGGAGGTCGCCACCCCCCGAGTCCTCGTAAACCGTACTCACCCTCAATCAAGGGAGAACGCAACGCACGAGCAGCTTGAGAGGTCGGTTCTTTCACATTACCTTTAGGTTCATAGGCTGGACCGCACTGACCGCCGTTGAGGCAGGTTCGCCATTGAAAGGTTCCACAGGGGAACGAACGGGTCTTCCCAGGAAATTACCATTCGACTACCATGAGTCTGGCCACAAAGAGGAAGCGGCTGAAATACGATGGTAAGTACAGTTACTCTGGAACGTACGCCGCAAGATAGGCACAGCACTGACCACAGCAGAGGAGATATACATTGGTTGTGGGTTCGTCCAAAGTCCGGTTCGAGATCCCGCTGGACAGTCCGAGACTGATGGTGAGTTATTCTCAGGAACTCCACGCAGTGTTGTGTTAACCGTTAACAGATACGCGAATGAATTATATCACGTCCACGTCTCCCTCAAAGGGCAACCAATGCATGAATCAACATCCCACCAAGCGACGTTGCCTACAGCCATCCAGCTCAATAACTGCGCATGGTATGCATTCCCGGGTTTCCCTGTTGCAAGCTGTACACTGAATTACGTCTAGTGAAGAGTAGAATGTCGGTATTCGAGGAAGAATATGTTACTTCCACCATGAGCAGGGCACAGGTCGTGAATGGTGCGTACTACGACGTTTGCCCTGCGTCGTGGCAATTTAGAGCCTTACTCGATTGTCAGCGAACGTGACTAGCCGAATCGCTCGCACTGCCTATCGTGAAGATAGACTAGGTCCGAACGCAGGGGTGAATCAGCAGCGAATTGTTCACGCAGGACCCTGCTCTATGCGAGGCCTTGATGATGGGACAATATGGGAGGTCACCACCAGAGTGAATCCGCAGGTCCATGAAGGTGGGCTAATTTGTGAATTTATTCGACTATTAGAGCCAATGGCTCACTCGAACCGCGACATCCAGCTACGTTCACCAGCCAAATAGGCCAGATTGAAAGCTCTCAGGAATACGATACGAGGCGATCTGAAGCCAGAAAGTTGACTCACGGGGATGGTAGTGAAAGGTGGCATAATTCACGAGCAACGTCGTTTTCGATGACTCGCCGTGGCTCCGAGGGGAGGCAGAGTCCTTTGAGGTTCGAGGCTCCACGCGTTTCGGAAGGTGAATACTTCACAACCGTGCATCACTTTCTGGCTCAATCTTCTTCAGCAGTCCCCTCCAGCACAATGGCAAATAGTAGCGGCGAGTACAATCTGAACAGAGGAGAATCATCAGTGCTGTCCTCCGACCGATGCAATGATCAGGGGGAGACGGGGGTGGCGGACAGAATGCAAGATGCGCGAGTATATAGAAGTAAGCGCGGTTCCACTGCCGCGGCACTCCGCGAATTGACCCATTCGACTTTAGCGAACGTTGACAGTCAAATCCTCACTAACGAATCCGCCAATACTGGCGGTCCTTTAAGACATCGCGACTACGGTAGAGGTGAACGCGCTCACGAAGGCAACTGCCGAGGGGTGGCAGAGCAGCGAACCGTACGTTCTCAGAAGCGATGCTCTGGCCCTGGAAGTAACAATGAGCCATTGCAGAAAACCAGCGAACCACATGTTCACAAGGGTCAGTGCTCTAAAAACGTTCTCAGTCGCCCTTGAGCTCAAAAAACATTGCTTCAGCGAGCCTCGTTAGTCAAGTTAGTGGCGCTTACTTGAAGGATCAAGGTCAGTCTGAGAGTCATCCCACAGAGGACGCCAACGGCTTCAAGGAGGACTCGGACGGGGCGTTGTTACAAGTGGGTAGCGTGCGGGTCCGTGACAGTGTACCGAGTTTCGAACAGGAGATGGAAGCCAGGGTTCTGGCTCAACATCAACTGTTCCTGTCTAAACATAACCTCATCGCCGAGCAGCAGGAGCGCCTCGTCCAAGTTCAAGCTCTTGCCATAGGTAATTGCCAAAGATTACCTGTTTCGACCTGCACTGACCAGCTCGATAGCCTCCGTGGTTTCTGCTTCATCGAAACCCTCCTCAGCAATGCCGTCAGGTCATCGTATCCCGCCAACGGTGGCAGGGAGCGCTATGGCAAGCGATATGCGTTTTCCAAGAGCATCCTCTGCCCTGAATAGCGCGGTAGGGGTGCGATTTGGAGGGAACGTTGGGAAAGCCGGCATAGTGGCGGTGCAGGATGTTCCTACGCCTTCCACGGACAGCCGTGAGTCCCTTGCTCGTAACACTGTTCGTGAACTTAATTGTGTATATCAGCTCTGGGAGGTGCATCTCAAGACGAAGCCTTCAAGTTCCCGACTGGTTACCAGTGTCGCAGGTGCCAGGCCCATTCTGTCGAAGCGTGAACACTCGGCGAGAACCACTGGGTCTGGCGCAACTACGGAACTCGCTTGCACAACGGTAATTACACGACCTTCAGGGGCTGCCGAGGTGTGCTAGTCTGCCGAGAATGCACACGCCCTCGACGTCCGCAAACACAGCTCCCTACTGGCAAGAAGAAGAGCTTGACGAAGCAAACACCTTGCGACTGGTGCGGCGGCGAGATGAAATACATTCAATGCGATATCCAGACGCGCGAGTTTACCTGTAACCTCAATGGGACACCAACGCGAATATGGATTCACGAGGGTGAACATGCCCACCCACGTCCCCCAGAGAGCTCAAGGTTAAAGCTCAAAATGCAAGCAACATCACACGAACGTTTCGTGAAGAAAACGGCCTCAGGTGAAACTACCGGGAATCCCTCCAGCCTCAGTGCTCACCTCTACCATGGGTCAGCGTTGGCATCGACGCTGGATACGGGAGTTCGGGGAGTAATCACGGACGAGACGAATCATGGCAATGAACACCTAATCTTCCCGAATAAGCTTCTTGTCTCGTATCAATGGAACGGGGTCAACTCGTGCTACATCGACCATACCGCGGAGATTTGGTTCCGCCACTGGGTTGATTGGCACCCACAGGAGCAAGAACTTCTGTATTCAATGGTAGACAAGGGCTCATTCCTCGCGTTCCTGCTCGATCACTTTTCGAAGCGAAGACAAATGGTGTATGAGAGCGAAGGTTCAGGGAACGGTGGATTGGAACAGCTTGTGTCGGAGCTGAAGCAAGGGCAGACCGGGATATTGAGATACTGCGAGGAGGTGTGGGCGATTGCTAAACGCAAAGGGGACTACCACTGTGCTACTTCTTGGCTCCAGTTTGCAGTGAGAGTGAGTCTTATTCCTCAAAGGACTGACGATTACCTGAACGGCGCATAGGATTCCAGTCCCCCTATTCCTGTACAAGCCCACTTTGGCTTGCGGCACGACGTACTCCACCAATGTCCCAATGGCCATACTACCATCTGCGCCGACTCACCTCTGCCCCTTGTCCAGGTTGGTATCGAGCAGTGCATCGTGACAGCATTGCGAGATATGTATCGCGACCACCAGATTCTGACACCGGAGCACTATTTTCGGCACTACTTTCCTCGTAACGCAAACCAGCGACCCATCCACAAGGACAAACAGTTGATCCCATGCTCACATCAAGGCTGCAACTATATATCGACCATGTACAAAGTGCAGATATCGTGGCCGAAGATGTTGACCTGTGCCACGATAGGGAACGAGCGAACAGAGCTTCATCCCACTATGCTCCAATGGCCGAAGTCTTTCAGCATTCTTGACCCTCACGACGGCCAATCTGTTCATTATGCCCTAAAGGGTATCGTCCTTCATGCACACGGTCATTTTACGGCTACAGAGATCTTGGTGGATGGTGAGGCGTGGCAATACAACGATATAAACCCGCAACAGAGAAGTGGAGAGAGTGGCCCCGGGTTCTCCATACTGGAAAGAAACCCTGAATCAGGGACGCGAGGAAAACGTGCTCACAGTTATCTGTACATGCGGACGTCGATCAAAGCAGTGGTACGTCACGGTTCTTCCGTGTTTCAATGGTGCTGATAGGTCTATTCACCGACGCAGACCCATCGCGAGCTCTCCGAAATCGAGTCGGATGGTCAGTTCGTAGACAAGGTCTATGCTCGTGTCGGGATTCACACCATGGACCCCCTCTTCTATGACGATGCAGGTAACCAAGTGACTGCGGACGAGTTGCTCGCCAAGCAGGTAGAACAAGTAAAGCAGGCGACCGCCCCGGCTAATCCGTCGGCTTGCACAGAGGCAACGGCCTTCGGAAGCTCACTCGGAGGTGTAGAGAGAGGAGAGTGTGGAGACGTTGCCGTTCGAGGAGGAGCCATCGCTTCATCTCATCTCGGGAAATCAGATGGTGCCGTTGGGGCAACCAACTTGGATAAGCCCGTAGACACCTCACCGCTGTCAACAGTCCCAGGGTTAAACGACGAGCGGGGCGTCGGAGAGGGTGAGATGGTTTTTCTGGACTGCTCGGGGACGGCGCCTGCGCTGGACCAGGTTCCCGCGAATATTCCGATCGCACCTCTCTGTGGGCGCGCGAGCTGTGCTACTATTGGGGGTGACGGACTTGGCTTACCCCTCGTGCGCTGTCGATTTTGTAGACGTTCTTGGCATGAAGTATGCGTTGTGGAGTGGGATTCCGAGAAAATTGGAAGAAGCGACGAATGCGTCGAGAGCCTGGGTTTCGACAATTTCGCGGAATGGTGCTGCCCTGACTGTTTGGCTGCACAGCCATCTCCTTGGGACGACCTTCTGTGCGTCAATCTCCTCTCCCTCCATGCACCAGCTGTTTTATGTTGACTTGGGCCGAGTAGTATGGGACAATTCATCCTTGTCGACACCCGCCCATACACCGCAGAAGCCTTCCGCCATCCCCTCTATTACCCTGCAAGGATACATGCAAGGGTGGGTGGGTTAGTTCAGCTGTTGTGGTTTCATGGGAATATGTACCCTGACCCTGCCCATCGTCCGACTTCCGCTTACTTCACGATGAATGCCAACGACTGCCTGCTGGCCCACAAAAGCCTTTTACACGCGATGGAGGAGGGGTCGGAACGAGGAACGATCGCCATCCCACCATCACTGGACGACGCCAGTGTTGATCCTGGCATGGGGTATCGCAATAATGCACTGTTGATGGCGTTGCACCAAGCCAGTGGAAATCTCCTCGACATTATCCAAGGGAAAAGTACTCACCTGATCTGGTCGCTGTTCCATTGTCACTGGCAGCGCCTCGCGAGCAGCGCCTCGCAGAAGCAGGCTCTCTTCGTCTACCAATTCTCTCAGGACTTCGATTTCCCCATCTTCCCTGCTGATGACACGACTGCACAGTTGTTCGTCAGCTATTTCGCAAGGATTGCAATGCAAACGGTGGGCGCTTCCAGCGTCCACATCGCGATAGTCCACCAGCTTGCCACGACCTTCTTTCGCGCGGTTGCGACAAGACACCATCTCGGTTTATCACCGTCCAGTGACCCGCTAGTGTTATTACTAGCTTACCACGGTTCCATACCGCCGACGGCGCGCTTCCGCCAGAACCTATCTGCCATCGAACAGGACGCCCTTGACGGACGGCTAGTGCGAGATCGCTCGGACTACGAGCTTGCCCAGGCAGTCTCGAATGGCAGTCTAAATCAGTCGATACAGCTGCACCTTGGACCAAAATTCACGCACTTAGACTCTCCTATCCGCGCAGAACTCCCTAACTCGCAGCCATTCGTCTTCCCAGTTGGCAACACTCCAGTACCTTTGGCATCTGATTCCTTACCCCCTCTTCCCGCCGAATTTCGCCAGGTGAGGCTGTATGAACCACCTCACTCGAAGCCAAGGCCTCGGCCAGTTGGGATAATTCCGAAGGAGCCAACGCCTCCCCCAACGACGCTCCTTCCCTGTTCGCCACTCTGGGCGTTTGTGGAGCCATTACCCAGTCGACAGGCGGACGAATCTGCAACACATGTATACCCAAATCTCAATGCACCAGTCATGAAAGAAAGGAATAGTGAGTCAACCGACAATTAGGGGCCGATTTTAGCTCAATGATATGCAACCAGCTAAATTCGTCAGAACAAGCGCCAAGGCGGATCCGGTTCCGCCTGGCGTGCCCAATCCCGTGGTTGTGCGGCAGAGATAGCATCGGACTACTTACTGGCTGGCCAACCTCTGCAAGTAGGAACACGAATGTGGGCTAGCACAATTGAGGATAGCTTAGACAAATACGTATCACCGCCACGGGTTGAACCCCAAACCCCAAATGTAATGGAAAAGGGCTCGGGAATGGCCTAAGATCCGAGGTGGGGTTGGGACCGTTTGTAGGAACCTTCGACAAAACGGGTGATTTGGAGCGGTTGGCACCTTCAAATGAGCATCCATGCCTGAACTTGAAATTTACACGGTCATTTGTGGGTGAGGAATGGACCCTTTCGGCCCGGGGTACAAGCCGATCAAGCCCACAGGGGCATATATGTGCATACACTCCGTTGACGGCGCCTGCAAGTAATCTGTCCTTCACCACATTGCACCTTTCCTCACCTTATACCCTAAGTCGATGGTATGTCATTAAGCAACTTTGAGGCTGGATTCGACACATTCTCCGTGAGCAAATATCTCCCTGAATGTAACGGCCTTATATTGACTGTGACTACTTCCCAACAGGATAATGCTGTCGTGGTTGTGACTCACAACGGATCGTTTCGCAGTGTGCTCCAGGAAATTGAGACCAGCTTTGCTTCGTTAGGCCTTTCCACCAGTGAAGCAGAATCGATTTCGACTATCCACATCGCGTCGTCAGACCTAACAGGACCCTCAATCGCCGAAGACGTTTTCGGGGCGATGGTGCCCGTGCCTCCTTTAGGAATGGCGCTAGAAACTGGTAGTTTCCGCACATGGTCGGCCTTGCAAGCGGCGACACCCATAGCTCCTGCTGCAAGGGTTCGAGCCCACAGAATCCACCGCCAAGCGAGTGACAAATTATTACCATGCGCGGTATGTTGGAAGCGTAAAATCGCATGCCATCACGCCGACCGGCAACCTCGACGTTGCCACGCCCGCCAATCGTCAGGAGTGAAGAAGAGACGAAGTCCTGGGGCATGAAACTCAGTGGCGAGAAGATGCAGCCACGTTGTTCAGTAGTTAAACTTTGCTGGCATAGGTATCGTCGTGGATACTACCTTTGTGGCGGTTTGCGGTATCATATGGCATTGCTATTTGATAGACTGGACAAGAGCTTTGTCGACAAAGGATGCTGGCTGAGATAGTTCGCTGGGCTACATTTGTGGAGTACGAACTGTTGGAATAGAGGAACTTAAACTTCCTCCCGAATCGAAACCTTGTCTTCTCGGACGATTCTGGGCAGGATTATACGAATGAACGGTGTTTGTATACGGCGTAACTCATTTTCGAAGGCAAAGGTGAGACGAATCACTCTCCGGCGTACGATTTAGCGAGCCACGTCCCTCAATCATCCGATATGGCGGTCTTTTTCAGAGCGGTGGTGGTGCCAGGGTTGAGCATTGCAGGCTCCTTCCAATGTATCTGGAACTTGCTAACAGCCCGCTGTCCATAAACGTTACAGAGAATGTGCACACACACGATTCCAGTGGATTCGAATTCGCCCACTGGCGACAGTGGCTGGAAGATGGTTCGGCGAAAGGCGACTCGACAGGAGCGGCAGATTCACCGATGTATCCACCGCCAAGGTCCCACAAGACGGTCATAGGTGATTCCGCACGCTTGACAAACGCATCTTTCCGGTTCAAGAATATGTTGGGTGTACTCACGGGGAACCAGGTCCTCGCTCGCCTACATCATACACTTGACGCTGATAATGTACCACCTGGGAGATAATGCATCCCCTACCCTCCTCCTGAACCGCTTCACATCCCCCCAGTCCTTGACTTTACGATCTACCGGCCCAAACGAAATCGATGGGATGCGACCATCCTGGACGCCTTTCACCGTAGACTTTCTGATGTCCGTAACGCGCATTTGCACTTCAGTTGCCCTCGAGCGGCTGGAAGCCGCTAAAATCGTCTAAATACCGGCACCTTTGTCATCGCGTTCTTGCAATGCACGCCACTCCATCCCCCAACCGCCAGTATCGGGGGCGCTGTCCTCGACTTGTCTAGTTTCCTGGAGTATGGAAGGAATGGACTCCTCCCGCGGAGCTCGGGCTCCTCGCGTATACGGGTTCTAAGGTCAACACTTCTGAAACCAAGAACAGTACCAAGCGCCGTATGCCCGCATTCTTCCTCTGGTCGAGGTTCCGCCCCTCGTGCACTTTAAGTTCACCATATGCATAGGCAAGCTGAGGAAATGGGTGAAGGCGGCGAGTGAGTCCTTCTCCATTTAAAGCACATGCCTTGAGGCTCACCGCGTCGACTAGCGCCTCCCGTTGTCACGTCTGTCAGTGTTCATGAATGTCGGAACCCTCGAACCAACTTACAGCGATCCAGGTTCTTCTTATCGTTGGACGGGTCTGGGGTCGAAACACCGGTCATAAATTTCGCCTGACATCCAAGCCTGACATGCGACCCAGGCAGCGTTTTGGGAAGATGTGCGAAGGTCCCCGATTGAGGGGTTGCACATGGGTTGGTGGCTGAGAGGGTTCAGTAGAGTGGTGGTCGAGATTGAGCTCGACAGGACGGAGTAAAACCTTGCGTTCAGAGACGCGAAAGATGGACCAACTTGGAGGAGTGCCCAAGACTAACCAAGCTGTAGGTGGGCAGAACGCAAGACTTTCTGAGATTGAAGCTCAGGGAAGACATACGTGGTGAATAGGAATGCATACTTACCTTGTTATACCCTGTCACATGCACAGCGCTCGACGAGCTGGCTCGGTCCGTCTTCCTTGGATTGGGGTATGGGGTGCGAAATGTTCAGTCGGAATGCGCCCCCACCCTAGGGTGGAGGTCGAGATATCCTTGACGCAGTGCGGTTCGGGTAAAAGAGATGGATGGGGAGACAACTGTTCAAACACCACGAAAGACTGGGTATGAAAGCTACTCTTAGCTAAATGTTGAGACTCATCTCCCAGTGGGGAATGGTGATGCGACATCTGATGAATCCGGGAAGGTATCCAGCTGCTGTTGTGGACAAGACTGGCGAAGACGGCTCACCTCGAGCCCCAATCAGTGTACATGAGCTGCGGTTTGTTTGTGAGCCATGAGCAAGAGAAGGGTAGTGGCGGCCACGAATATATCTGCAACAACGCTTTGAGGGGCTGTCGGAGGTACGAGGACCGAGTTGCTTAGACCAAGCTCGCACATAGGCACCTCGACTGCGAGAACTATAGTAGTGAGTCTAGCGTCGCCGCTGGAGTTTGGTCAGGAAAACGCCAAGTGACGCCGATTTGAGCGCTAACCGCCTTAGTTTCATCACATGGTCAATTCTTCCGCAAAGTCACGGTCTCGATCTGTATACGTAGAATCTGAAGAGTTCTACTGCTTGCCGTGGTCAGAGCCAAGCCCGAAGTGGCCTGGTTCAAGCTCCGATTTGAAGATTTCACTGGCAATTTGATTTAAATAATTAAATTTCAATTTGGCAAGCGCCCACCAGTCACGTGTGATTGAAAACGGATCAGTAGCGTGGTCCGAATATATTGCGCGGCGGCGAGACTAGCTACATAGACCTCAACTTGAACCCATAGTCTTGCGCATGCGACAGCAGCCCGGCATGAGCCCGCTTTTGTAGTCTTCCAGGTAATGTCTTCTATTCACCCTATGCATGGGAAGTTGTTCTCATGTACTCGTACTTGCCACTTTCACACAAATGCGACGCTTTAAATTTCCAAGCCTTCTGATATGACGCTCAAAAAAAAGCCTCTGCGACAAATGCCGAGACGTCGGGCAGCTGTACCACCCCACGTCCAGCCACACTGTGAATAGCATGCCAACTCACGTTCATGCATGCCTTGCATGCACACGCCGGTCTCATTCGTGCATCTCCTTTCTTACCAACGTCTCCTTTCCGGTCCAGCACCTCCGTCGGCTCTAGTCTTGTATCCAAAACGAGGTTTCGCAATGGCAGGGACAGGGCCGCGCACGAGATTCAGGTGATTCCAGTCAGATAGAGGTATCGTCACCAGGGCGTACATGGAGTGTACTGGACACAGCACGCAAATGTCTGCCGGCGTAGAGAATCGGACTCGTTGTTTTTCGCCCCTGACTGTCGTTTGTCTCATCGTCGACATTATAGGGCAGTCGGTCGCCTCGTATGGAGCCCCGCCGACGACGGGGACCCCCATCTTTACAGGAACGGAGGTCTCAAAGCATACCCCCACGGTATTGCGGCAGTGGACTGCACTTCTGCGTCAGCTGGATCGTAGGAGTTCATTTCACGGACCTCCAGTGCTCCAAGTCGCATTTCAGCTTCCTCCCTTCACAACGCATGTTGTCGAGGCCGGCGCAGGGGGCTGTCGTGGTCTCCTAGCCGTTCGAGCCGTCGAAAGCTACACCCAAGCCTATCCCGTGTCGCGGTGGTCGCACCTTCCCATCAACAGACTTTACTGCGCTGCCGAATGGGCTTTCATTCCCTCTTCACAAAACCTCTCTGTTTTATCTCCGTCGATACTTCAATCACTGCAGCTTGGAAGTCGCGCCCTCCCTTGCGCTGACTCCCCAATGTTCTCTCGTGTATGGTTCGTGTATCGATCTCTCTGTACCTGCCACTGCCACGCACCGGCAGCCACCGATGGTGTGAAGTGCAATATACTGCCGATTTTGAACCCCTTGCGAAGGCGAGCTATAAGCTATATTGCTGGGGAGTTTCTGACTTATCGAATGCGGGAATAGGCGGGAATGCGCTTCTTGAGGGTGACGGAAGCAGTCGGCGCATTTCTTCGCGTGGCTGATTTATGCTTTCCATTCCGAGATTCCTTTGTTCTTTGCCCTTATATCAGTTGCCGTGTTATTCTTTTCCTTTCATCCTTGCATCTAGCTTTCCTCATCGTCTTTCACTTCTGAACGCCATGGGTAGAGGCGGGTTCTGGTGCGGGAGTTGGCTCCGACTGTACTTGGATGTTAACTAACCGGGTCTGATTCCCCCGTAGGTTCATGAACATTCTCGCTGGTCAAAGCGCGCCTTTCACGCCAGATAGACCTATATACCTAATGAAGCTGCTCTTCTTCTTGGAGTGTCCCAACGAAGCATTTACCAGTGGAAGAGCAACATCGAAAACTTTGACTATGTTGTGCGACCACCCCACCTCAGTCACGTGGCTGAAGTAGTCTCTTAGATTGTCGAAAATTGCCCAGCCAGCAATCTAAGAGACTCCCCAGCCATGGGCTGAGCCACCCTTGGCTGGGGCCACCTGCAGCCATTGGGTCAACCAATAATTTGTCTACTCAGCCATTTCATGACCAGCCAAGCCTGGTTCAGCCAGAACTCATTTCCTTCAGCCAACCCCAGCCTGGCTGAGTTTGGCTGAGCCATTCTGCCTTGGTTGGGCTGGAGTTCGAAATATGGCTAGCCTTTTTTGTTAATTTGGCTGAGCCTTGAGGACATTGGCTGAGCCAATGGCAGCCATGTCACATCAGTGTCACAGTGACCTGATGTGACACTGATGTGACTGATGTGACACAGCACAGCCACACTATGACATCATTATCTCAGAAATGAAAATGACACTAAGTTGAAAATTATGATGTCATATGTATCAGATCAATGATGTCATTACTCAGGCACTAATGACATCATACAATGACATCATAACTTCAGGAACCAATGATGTAATTGCTTCCAGGCACAGAATGATGTCATGGTGTCCACAGGTGACGTCATGATATCATATCATCATCAACCTCATTTAGATTAGATTACATATAGTGATAACAGTCATAGACAAAGATAATGTCTGATCGAGGTGAAACTCTTATCTGATCATAATGATTTTGGTATCACTAGAAAGCTAGGAATGAGCAGTTTCCACTGCTACACTTGGCTTACATGAGATATGACATCATTGTGTAGAAATGTCCAATTGTTTAACAGAATGTCAATATTACCATATGGCATCAGTCTACTGGTGAAGAATTCAGTGGCTATGCAGTCAGAAGTGGCTACAGATTATGTGCTAGAGGGTCATAGAGGAATTTCCAACAGCAGCACATCCAAAAATGCACCTGAAAATGCTCAAAATCTCGTTAAGCACCCGGGCGCTTAACGGGCGCTTATTTTCCAGCNCCCTATTTCAGTGCATAGATAGCACTGATATGCAATGTATGTAGTATCTTCAGAAAGCGTAGATTCTTGGCTTTCTATAGGTATACTATACATATGCAGGTGTGCTTCCTACCATTGGTAAAATTGGCAAAACAATGCAAAACCCACAAGTTTCAGTGTGTATACCCCGTTTTTCACCCACTTTGAAGCACCTGTTGAGAGAATAAATATGTGGATTGAAAAGAGAATTGAAATAGCTTTCCAACGCAGCTTTCCTCAAAGGAAACGGATAAGAACTCGGTGTTGAATGCATTGAGAATGGTGAATTGGCACAAGTGAGACAAGTTGCTCTTGCACTTGTGCAACTTCTGGTTCAAATTGTACTGTTTCACCCATATCTTTGCTCAATGTAGTCCGTTTTGGAAGCTGTTTTTTGCATCATGGAGCTTCCGAAGGGGGCTTTCGAGCTATGTGTACCAGACAGTGTGGGAACATGCACAGCCACCAAGAAAGCGCAAATCGATCATTTTTGTACTGCTTTGCGAATTGATTGTCTGGTGGTGCAGACAGGATTGTTGGAGATTTCTGACCACATCAATAGGTAGGGTAGGATGATCCCCATACATTCTGATTGTACTCTCTTCAAACCAAGCAAGTCTCATCATTCTGAAATAGACTATGACACAATGTGCTGAAGAGACAATGTTTTACACTATTATGCATTGTAATCAGACATTTGTTTCACACAAACTAGATGAATCAGGGCTAGAACATAGTGTTGTCAACCTGTGAGTGTTTTCTGGCCAGACAATTGATGAATATGCCCTTTACAATCAAGATTACCAGCGTCGAGCATGCTATAGACACCAATATGATGATTAGATAGATCTAGCTGAGAGATATACACTTATAAGTGTATACATTGGAAAGAGCACAATGAACGCTTTCTAACGATACCCAACACTCTATTATCGGATGAGATTTGGTAGAGATATCTTCCAATTCACCTTCTGAATCTTATCTAAATGAGTGATGTCATGTGCCTGAAAATCGTATGACATCATGTACCTGTGCCTGAGATCAAATGATAGCATGTGCCTGTGCCTGAGATTGATGACATCATGTGCCTGATGGTGCTATGACATCATAATTTAGACAATTAATTTTAGATGATATGACATCATAGTCCATATATGACGTCATAATGATGACATTGATGATGTGTGACATCAGTGTAACAAACAAATTTGATGTGTGACAATAGTGTGACATCAGTATGACATAATGGCTCAGCCAACTTATCAAATGGCTCAGCCAGCTGCTAGAATGGCTGAGCCATATATATCAATATTGGCTGGGGCAGGTCAACCATTTGGTTGAAGGCTGAGCCAGAATACAGGATTGGCTCAGCCAATATGCCCAGCCAACCTATTGGCTGAGACATAGCTCAGCCATTCCCAGCCATATTGCGCTCAGCCCAGCCACCTTCAGCCATAGGTTAGAAATATTGTCCAGGGCTGAGCCAATGGCTGCAGGTGGCCCCAGCCAAGGCTGGCTCAGCCCATGGCTGGGGAGTCTCTTAGATTGCTGGCTGGGCAATTTTCAACAATCTAAGAGACTACCTCAGCCACGTGACTGAGGTGTATCTCCGGCGTTTTTTAAAAGTTCCCACACTTGTTGTTGCCACTGATTTCAGCCAATCTTTTGCTCGTTTTGCCAGTTTTCCAATGTTTTGGCCATTCCTGCAGTGGTCAGTGTTGGTACGACCGTGGGTCCGACCATGGTCCGACCATGGGCATGGTCAAAATGGTCGCCGCGACCCAGTGGGTCTGACCATGGTCCGACCATGTTACCCACGAACGATTTGTCAGGTATTGATGTCATGTTCGCAGAGCTTGCTTGCTGCAGACGTAGTCTGAACGGTCCCTGTCCAGCAATGCAAGAGGTATAAGATTTCAGACGCTCCAATATTACCTGAACCCTCCAGGCTCTCTAACTGCTCCCCGAGCCTGAACCTCATGAAACCGACTCCGAGTCCTCGAGTGCCTCAATTCCGCCCTTCCACCACATGTCGCAGTTCGTCCAGGGGTTTATACATACTGAAAACGGGGAAAGGAACAAGCACTTTAGGCAGAACACAATATCTACCGTTCAGGAATGTGCGCAGGATTTAGGTTCAGTATACTGGAAGCCCTCCGATGTGCGTGATGGGAAAAGATCCGTGCAGGGATCTGGCGTTCACGCCGAGCTGTTTTTCAGGACCAGGAAAAAATCGACTTTTGAACCTCGCAGCTCCCTTTGAGACAGTGTACTCTTTGTGTGGCCTGAACTGAGAATTACAAGGCCTGCCTTATTCCAACAGTGTAAAATACAAGCCCACGGACGTGCTCGGCATGTAGCCCTGAATTCTTTCCCAATTCTTGGGTACATTCTTGCTTCGGTTTGCAATTATGAGAGCAAACCTTGCCTGTAGTGAAGTCCTCGACATCTAGTATGTTATCTGACGGCCCATGGTCGCAAGCGCATCTCAAGCTTTGGCCTCGGTGCAATCCCATGTCCTCACTCTCGCTCATCAACCAGTTTTGATTTCATCAGGGTTGGGTCCGACCATGGGTCCGACCGTTGGTCTGACCTACGGTCCGAGATGATGGTCCGAAGGTTGACGGTCGGTTCGACCGTGGGTTGGCTCGACCGTACCAACACTGGCAGTGGTTACTCAGATTCTGGCATAGATAATGGAATGAATGTAAAGCCTAACAGTATGCCTATAGTATCCACCATGGTGAACAGTATTCATGGTGCATATTCTGCAATTATTCCTTACTTAATGCTGTATTTTTACAGGTTACAGTGATATTAGTGAATTGCACTGGAACCTAGTGACATATTTGTGAAAGGAATAATACGTTAGAGCTCCTCTATTGGTAAGGAAGTACATATGACCAAGAAGGCATCGATAAAGGCTTCCTATGCTAGTGTAAATTGTCCTCGCAGTGCACTTTAGCAGTGAATTGAATATTTGAGCCATGTTTCTGCCATGCAAAACATGATTAGTAGTTTATACAAGGCACAGTGAGAAAGCCCCAAAAATTTCCTTTCTAACAGTACCAAAATCATTCTTATCGGCCAAGAATTGGGGAAGATAGAGAGCATACAATAATAAAGCTGTTATCTAAACGAGTCTGATGTCATTGATGTGATGTCATTAGATGGCATCATGGAGATCATTACATCACATCATGTGCCTGTTCCTGAAAATCATGATGTCATTAATGTGCCTGATCTGCATAATGTCATTGATGGTGATTGTCAAATGTGATTGACGTATGATGTTACAGTGTGACTGATGTGACGTCACATCAGTCACACTCCTCAGCTCAGCTGGGCTCAGCTAAAATTAGCTCAGCTGCCAGCTGGACCAGGGACCCCAGACACCCCTTTTATATCAGCTGAGCACAACATGTTTCAGCTCAGCTGTGGCTGAACAATATACTCAGCTCAGCTGACACAGCTGAGCTGGTCTCAGCCGGGCTGAGGGTAGTGCAGCCCAGCTGAGACATCTTCAGCTGGGCTGCATAACCATAGCCAAGCTGAAGCTGGCCTGTTCCAGCTGGAACAGCTGAACGAGGGCTGGAGCTGTAGCTGAGGCTGAGCTGAGCTGGTGGCTAGCCCAGCCCAGCTGATTTTGGGGCACCAAAGAGAATGCTCAGCTGGCTTCAGCCCACTTCAGCTCAGCTCAGCTGAAATCATCCAGCTGGGAATTGGGCTCAGCTGACATGTTAGTGTCTCAGCTCACTTCAGCTTCTCCCAGCTCAGCTGAAGAGTCATGGGCCAGCTGAGCTACCAATTGAAATACAGCTCAGCTGGCACCAAAAAAGCTCAGCTGACCTGGGCTCAGCTGCCAGCTGACTGACTCTAAGTGGGGCAGCTGGACGAGCTGAGCGTGACTTAGAGTCGCTCAGCCCATGTGACCTAGGTGCCGCCACAGGATCTGTAAGAATTGAACCATGATACATACCATAGTCGTCAGCGTCCCACTATCCTCTGGGCATACCCCCTAACTCGCAGTCCAGAGAGCCTAAGGTATGCCGCGTTCATTGACTTGCATGTCCAAGAGAGACTGACAAACCTGATCAGATCAAGTCACAAGCCTCCTGACCGGGCCTGTCACGGTCACGGTGGTGGGCGCTGGTGGTGGGCGCTGGAGACTTCACCTTGGATGCTATCGTAAGCCCCTTTGTCAGTCACTAATCCGGAAGGTCAGTGAGATATCCAAAGCATCATTATGCTGTGCAGTGGTTAGGAGAATCGGGAATGAATCAAGCGAATGCGGCAAGCGGGGATTGAATGAGGTTACTTCAGTATCATGGTAGTGACATTGAAATGAGAATATGGGCGGGCAACATGTCCTCGATGCCAGTGAAAATTTTTTGTTCTCCTTTGGCTGATCCTCAGACTTCCTTGGTCTGCTTTGGTCTTGGTACATACTAAAAGACTC
>JANDKE010001054.1:0-17220 GCA_027627275.1 Coprinellus aureogranulatus
AGGGTTCTTGTCCCGCATGGTCCTCGTCCGACAGTGGACAGTCAACGCGCTGATTCCTGTGTTCACTATTCTCTCAACGAGCTTCAACGTATCCGCCTGATCTGGGAGCAACCGAATCTTCGCTGTAACCGTGATTTCTGGAGGCATGGCCGCTCGGAGAGCTGTGAGGATTGAGCAGAGCAAGTCGGGATTGGTGAGTAGCGCTGCACCCATTCCAGCGTGCGTAGAGAAGGGCTTTGGGCATCCGCAGTTGAGATCGATACCGGATATGTCTTGTTGGACAACTTTGGCAGCTTGGACAGCGAGTTCCGGGTCGGCTGAGCCAAGTTGGAAGATGAGGTGTGGTTTCTCGATGGGATGGGTGGTGAAGATGGCTCGGGAGACACCATTGTAAGAGATGACTCCGGTCACCGCTTTGAAAGTAAACGGTAAGGGCAGAAGGTCGTGACAATGATGAAAGGCACGTACGATCGACTTCCCGCCTCGCGTGCAGCATAGCTTTGTCTACCATCTCCGGACCCCATACCATCGTTGCACCGTGCTTCAAAGCAAACAGACGCGTCGGCACTGGATATGCCCTTTCATTAGCAAGAATTATTTACAGTGCGGCGAAAAAGCCACTCACAGCAACCTGACCGAACCATCGGTGCAAGGAAGATGCCATTCTTGAAGCTCTCCTTTGTCAAATGGTCGACCTTCTGGCGCTTGGCTCCTCGAGGAGATGGAGACACAGATCGAGACCGAGGACGTGACATTTTGAAAAGGTTCTTGACCGAGGTGGCGAGGTCCTTGGCCCACTTCATATAGTGGGAGAGCGTAATAAAGGAAGAAAAGCTTACTCGGTAATTCAAAGGGCGGACATCAATATTTGGCATCAGCTTCAAGAGCAAATAACTATAGCCGCCCGGCGCTTGCTAGTGTTTCTACCCATTTGGCCTCAAAGCAAGAAGAGAAACTATTCTCAATTTTATCGGCCTTTCGAACAGCGTTCTCATGAGGTTTTGCAGAATATAGCGTTTAAACTGGGTGAGAGAAAAGACCCTGCACCGTCTGTGAGGTAATCCCGCTGATCGGCGTTCAAATAAATTGCCGTGAATTAGGGTTCGGCTCCATTTCCATGATTTCTTCCATCCAACTCAGTGTGCAGGGCGCCTTGTGTCAGGGAGCGTGTTGTTCTCCTTCCCGAAGATTCTAAAAGGGCCACAGGGTGTTCAGGGTCCAACGTAGCACCTTTCCCTCCACGACTCTACTGCCAGCAAACTGAAAACCGAAAACCTTGAAGCGGCATGGCTCCCCAAGCAAAGCACGACCCTGTCGAGGCTGAACGCTTGAAGGTTTTGGGCAACGAGCTCTACCAGAAAGGCGAATATGAGCCGGCGCGTCACAAGTACACACAGGCTATCGAGAAGGACCCCAACAACGCCGTCTTGTACGCTAATCGTGCTGCCGTACTGCTGGCGACGAAGCAGTATGTGGTAAATCCGAGGTGAAGTTGGGATTCATACTGAGCGGCAATTAAATAGGTATCTCGACGCTGGGTATGACTGTAAAAAGGCGACTGAGCTTGACCCCACCTACGCCAAGGCTTGGGGACGGTTGGGGACCGCCAGTCACGTACGTCTGCTGACCTCCTGCGAGAACGCGACTTCACATTGTTTGCCCCTTAGCATCTTGCATCATGGGATGAATGCGTCAGAGCTTGGAAGAAAGCTTTGGACTGCTTACCCAAGGAAAATTTGAGCGTTGCTCAACAAGCGATGAAGAAGCAGTTCACCGACGGCTTGGAGAAGGCGAAGGTGGCCAGGAAGAAGTTCGAAACGGGGATGGAGATGGTGGGACCTGAGACTCAGGGACAACGGCCTTGGGAGATCGCGTCGTCGCTGAGGGACAGTAAGCTCCTCGCTGGCAGGCCTTCTTGCGTACGTCTTCACCCTTGCTAGATTATATCCACCGCCGCCTGAAATGTTCGTCTTTTTCCCATTTCTAGACTTTTACTTTGTGTTATGCCTACGAGGTCGGTCATTCTCCCTATCGTTTCCGCTGGTACTCACGCTACAATTCTCAGGAGTTTACGGAAGCTTTGGGTTATCTCTCTCACCTGAAGACTGTAACTGATCCTAAGTTGGGACCTGCGATTTCAGGGAATCCTAACGTACGTGGCCCTCTTTGCCTTCCGCTCATCGTCGACTCCTGATACCACGCTCCCTGAAGTGTGTTGCCCCGCTTTCGAATAGTATTCTCACTGATGAACGAGCCTTCCATATGACCGAATCAGAATTTCCGGACAAGATCCAAAAGCAATGTGAGGCTCCCTTCATCCTCAACTCCTGATGAGCAGTCTCTAACTATCAGCAAAGGCCTATTTGAGAACCAGTGCCTCAGAGGGTGGGTAACAGAGGGCGGACCTACGAACATGAAGGAACAGATTTTGCAACGTCTGAAGACGGAGGGATGGTCCAAAGTCAGGCCATCCATCTCAACCACTGTTCGGTAAGCAAACCGCAGCATTACCTGAGGATGCTCGTGGCTGACATGCGTGTAATTCCGTACCCAGAATTTGGGTGTTCCAGGCCTTCTTCCGTTCGCAGTTGCTCGGGCACTACGATTTCGCCCACGAGGCTTATACTCGCGCTCTCGAGTTCTTGGAATGGGGTCGCAAGCAGTTCTCCAACGTTCCTAAGGAGGACAGAGGNGTCNTTTTTGAGAGAAGCTGGATCAGAGGTGTCAAGAAGNANACACCTNAACCTCATGCACCANGTANGTCTCTGGTTNTGGACTACAGCCNTGCNTTNAGNCTGANANNCNTGNNCATAGTTAGTNGCGNCCAANGGTGACAANNCGCCNTTNACCCANCAAGATCTAGTCGACGCNGCGAANGANCTNNTCCANGATGTNGACTCTGATNCGCAANTNGCCCNGGGAGGGGAGNTNCACCCTGGTNATTTTCCTCGCGTNCTGGGTNTATCCCAAGGCTCAGGCTTTGAGGTGAGNACCNNNCTNCTANACCNTCATTGCNCCNTCACTCANNTCTCATNGTGNAGCNTNNTGGGATGGAGTCACNTGCAAGTNGGCANGCANGCTCCNGAAGACGANCCCAACAAGTACCNNGTGCTCAAACACGCTGCNGNNTACTACCTTTCNNCCGCCAANGCCTATCCCGAGGACGACGANTACCANCCTACAATGCTCCAAAAGCANCTCGAATGNCTGNGCCTCCTCNACANGCCTCTCAAAGANACNTTGGCGGTGTGCGATCGCATTTGNGATGTNNCNCCNAANNCGATGGAGATCTGGAAGNTCGGCCCTGGTGCACAACATCTGAGGAACTGNTTGANGGAGNTCGATGAGTTTAGAACGCANTGGAGGAAGGANATCANGGAAGGCAGGGCAACTATGGACAGTGTNGGTAAGATCTNNATGCCGACTGTGCCCAGACGGNAGGGNAATNTGCCGATCACGTTGAAGTACNANGAGGATGACGATTAGAAGCGCGGAGATCTAGCGGGTTGATTCTAAAGTAGGTCGGNTATCGTGGTGCNCCCATCTCTATGTTTGTTCGTTTAATATAGCGTTATCTTGCACACATCTACGGTTTACGCTCTCTGTCAACACTTGACCTGGCTCCGCCGCTTCACTATTGAGGCGTGAGCTTACCTGCGTTCCGCGTAACCCTACGTACTNNGAAGTTGGGACACAAGGTTTGTTTTTCAATTCAACAAACGGGTCATCATAATTCANACTTCTCACATAGGTTCTTTCTCCCACCGATATGCAGGATTCCNGATTCANCAAAGACCCTGAACATCGCNAGGCGAACTCTGATTAGCCAGCTTGGGGATGACATTCCAGGGTCGTTTGCANTGCGGGCGGGAAGGCGGAAGAAGGGNTTTAAACCNAATATNCTTTTCGCTAGACCAAAAGCGGAGGGCACGAGGCATACNTCCCTGAGGGAAAAACCTTTGCGGCAGACGCNAAGGAGACGTCTCCGNCGCTGCAAGGGTCTTAAAATGCGCTTCACTTTTCACATACANCATCTGTNCTAACTTCANTAAAGCCCGATGCAACATCAAGCGATAGATACCACTGAGNAGGACGACCTTGCNGAGGCTGNGAAACTGAAGATCCTCGGGAACAAGNTGTATCAAGAAGGGGACTACGAAGGAGCCTATCAGAAATATACTCAAGCCATCGAGAAGGACCCGANCAATGCGATCCTCTACGCCAACCGTGCTGCTGTGCATNTGTCNACAAANGAGTGNGTCCCCTTNTCCACNTTTNCTTCTCATCNGCGAACCTTCGAAAACCGCANCNTNAGGTACTTCGAAGCTGTCTATGACTGCAGAAAGGCGGTNGCACTCGACCCATCNTATGCCAGAGCNTGGGGAAGGCTGGCCAAGGCAACTCATGTAGGTCCTNAGCATNNNACGNCCGNNTTNNNATCNTTGCNAANNCNCCTCTTNNNNCCAGGCCGTTTCTGCATGGGAGGAAAGNATTCGCTCCTGGGAGAGGGCNATTCAATGTCTTCCNGGAGAGAATTTGACNCCCGCCCAGCAAGCCATGAAGAACGAGTTCTCGCAGGGCTTANNCNAGGCNAAGGTCAACAGCGAGAAACCTGAGCCGCGGCTTGAAGCTGTTCCCATTNCCAATGACTCNCAGAGATTCCCTTGGGAAGTTGCTCTCGCCGTGACTCTCAGGAAACTTGTCTCTGGTGAGCCGACCTGCGTAAGTGGTCCTTGCTCTGAATCGCATCTGNCNATGGNCCTTGACCTGNTACTTCTANAGGTGTCTGTCGTGAATTACGCCTACGAGGTGANACGGTATAACTACGAACTTGAAGGAACCGCACGTCTGACTAACACTCTCCAGGNGTTCGCGNAAGCCATGCATNTCCTTTCGGAGCAGAGATTGGTAGACNATCCACAAACTGGGGAACCTGGGTGGCTTGCAGGCAACCCTAATGTACGTACTTCCGCGTCTCCNGTATTCNTATAATNTCATCTNCCGGNGGACCCTAGGTTCTTCAGCCTCTGACGAATTCCATTCTGACGGATGAGAGGGTTTTCCACATCACAGANCCACAGCTCCCTACAAGGATCCACAGGCAGTGTGAGGTCCACGTTCCCTCTATGTACCTTTCAGTCGAGTCTGATACAGTTTGAAATAGGNGTNTTGGAAAATGAAACACTGAGAGGGTGGGTCAACCATCAAGGCGGCCTCGCTGCGATGCAACAGGAGATACTGCAAAGGCTCAGGACGGAGCAATGGGAGANAGTTCGGGCGTCCATTGCGACAACGGTCAGGTANATCCTGGGGCTTTAATGCATAGTCCTTTAGAACTCACCGCTCTCCTTTTACAGGACATGGGTCTANAGCGCATTCTTCCGCTGGCATGTCATGGGCCATAACGACTTCGCGCGCGCCATGTTCACGCAGACCATCAAGTTCTTGGAGTGGGGACGNAAGCAGTGGCCGAGCGTGCCAGCGTCCATGCGAGGTGTCGTCTTTGAGAAGAGTTGGATTAGAGGCGTGAAGCGGCAGCTCTTGAGTNTGATGCATGTGGTACGTTCGCGGGNCTGTACGAGGTNGGCTGTCCNAACTCAAGACCTTGAACANGCAGTCTAAATCCCAANATGGNNTTGATTCNCCTATCACCTATGANGATTTAATGAAGGNGGCCCAAGAACTCATCGANGATGTGGACTCCGATCCTNATAATCCTCCGGGAGGCGGATACCATATGGGTCACCATTACGCCTACTGGGTCTACCCGAAGGCNCAGGCCAAGGGGTNAGNTCTAANGACCATCTACCTCNTTCTTCACCTNATTCAGAGGCCACTCNTTGAACAGNATCTTAGGATGGAGCATCTTGCAGGTGGCTCTTCGGTGNNCNGACGACGACCCCGATCGAGANGCCGCTTTCCAAGCTGCATCGACTTGCTATCTCTCCGCTGCAGAAGAGTATCCTACGGACGACGATTACCACCCTTCCTTCCTCCGCAAGCACCTTGAGTGTCTTTGTCAACTGAATNAGCCTCTGAAGGTCACCTTGCCTCTNTGCGAGCGAATTCTGAGGGTCATCCCAAAGGCGCTGGAGATATGGGGTTTCGGCCCAACAGGCGTCGAGCTCAGGAAGTGCGGAGAACACGTTAAGGCGTTTGAGACGCACTGGAAAACCGAAATAAAGGAAGGGAGAGCAACTGTCGATGACGTCGGGAAGATTGACATGCCGACTGTTCGGGGAATGGGGGCGGAGAAGGACGGGCTGATGTTTACAGTGAGGTATGTTGACGAGGAGGACGATAGGGAAGAAGGTCCGTCCGGGTCGAAGTGAGGCCCAGGGGAGATATAAGTTACGTCGAAGACCTTGCCGCCATAGATACCTTTTTTATCATGTAGATTAGGTCTGTTCATTGCTATCAACAGCTGAGCTGGGTGCTGATTCAGAGTCCTTGCATCATACGGTCTTAAGGATATCGACACGGTGTTGATTATAGACGTGTGCAGTCTTTCGAAAAGAAGAAACACAGTATAATAAAAGAGAAGCTGGCGCGCATACATGATAGAAGTTGTAAAGGACGCTAGGTTACAGGGAACCTCGTCGCCTGTGCCACACTACGCAAGTTTTCGATGAACTCCCACCGTTGGGTCCAGTAGGCCCTTGCTTCATCCCTAAACGGCTTGATACAAACCAGTGAGGGGAAGAGGACGTCGATGATCTGTGCTAGGTGATTAGCCTGTTCGAACGTCATCGCGACTGAGGGATCTTTGGCGTCGTAGACCGTCAGGACCCGCAATGTGCTTGATGATGGCGAGCCTGCTGTCCTAAGAGACGCCAGCCAGTCACCCAGCTTCAGCCCACCCGGCGTAGTCTCGCAGAAAGATGGCCTCAGAATGACGGAGAGGGTTTCCAAGCCAATGGCGTGCTTGGCGACTTGTTCTAGGCACGTCAGAGTGATCCCTTCGTCTGCAGCAGCCGGGCCTGAAGGGGTATGCGCTAGGTAAAATCGTCGCAGAGTGTTCCGTCGGGGCTGCTTGAAAGCTTCTTGGATCAAAGGGGAGAGGCTCGGCTCCTGCGAGTAGAAAGGCACTTCAATCCTGATATCTCGTAAGGAGAGACGTTCAAATATCGGGAGTAACGTCGCCGTGTTCTTGATTACAGTGTGGCGGGAAGATATTCTGAGGCCTTTGAGAGTAGGGATTTCTGATAAAGTGTGGGCGACAGCGGTGAACGCTTCTGGATCACTGACTATTGTCCTTCTCGGAAGTCTCATGTCGACTCTTGTAACCCTCTCTAAGAGGAATCGAGGAATACAGGGGCAGAACCTGTTGGGTGCCCGACTCGTGATTGTGACGCTCTGGAGTTTTAGCGATAGGCCAAGGTCCGTGGCTCCCTGCTGGAAGTATGGTTCGGTGACCTGATGGTGTTGAAAATGGACGTCCAAGTTGAGGGCGACAAGGTTTTTGAGTGTCTTCACCATTCTCAGGAGGGTGCCCGGTAAAATCCCAACTGTTTCCGGTACCTCCAATGATAGGACTTCTAGCGTGGAGATTTGAAGGATCGAATCGCAGATAGATGCCCCAACGTCCTTGGAGGTGCACTTGAAATCGAAAACCTTCAACGATCGCAGTTGGTGGGACATCGTTGGAAAGCAACAACCGGTGAACATGGGGTTGGAGAAGGCACCTCCATATAATGAGACGGTCTGCAAAGAACCAGAGCATAAAAAGGGAAGAACCGAAAAGAAGTCCATGGCCATCGGGAGGGAATGATTGCGAACAGTGAGCGTTTGCAGAGCAGGAAGCATAGGCGCTCCTGCTAACTCCTTCACAAGATACAGGAGGAGATGTGACGAGATAGTTGGTTCCCCGGGCCCATTAGGGGACGGTATAGAACACATTGGGGGTGTCTTCAATTCGAGAATTCGAACTTTGCGAGAGTAAAGGCGAAAAGGACTATCGTCTGCTATAAACCCGTAGAAGTACTGAAGGGGCATGTCAACTAATAGGTGAAAAAGAATTGTCCGGCACTCACATAGGCGTTATCCAAAGTCTGCAGATTGGGAAGGAGCTTGACTAGAGGAAGAAGCGAATCTAAGTAAGCCCATAAGCCGTTCAAAGCGGGGTCCTTGAATGCTTTGCAAGTCAAGGCAAGATCCCGAAGCTGCATGCGACCGTTTCGTAACACGTTCTTCTCCAGGCACTGGCCAACTGGAGTTTGAACAGTGAACAGAAAGATGTTCACCAGGAGCTCTTGATTTTGGAGGACAGCATTACGCGGAGAGTATAGGTTATCATTTGCTGGATTGACCATTCGGGGATGCAGTGCTCCTTAGAAGGGCGAGTAGGCGGAGAAGGTTTGAAAGGAGCGCGTCTGCGCGTGACAATGCCACACAGGGTTCGCCGTGGGAGCCTGCCTTTGCTATATTCCGACACACTAGCCTTATGTAAGGGGGTTTGCTTTGACCGCGTTCACAGCGAACGTCGCAAGGAACAACGTATTGTACATTGGAAGAAGGTTCAACCGAACAACAACAAAGTAACAACAAAGAAGTGTTTAAACGGTGTCTACAGAGCAACGAAAGCGAATATTATAGCGAATATGAAGTAGAAAAGCCACACCCAAATACTATTACACAGTCCTAGCCTTCTTCGCAGGCTGAGAGTTATGACCGTCACCATCCTTGCGTTTCTTCTGGGTATTCGACTTCCAGCTGTTCAAGAGCTCGTGGAAGCGCTGGCGGGCCTGGGTAGTGATCACCCCAACCTCGGAATCGATACCATTGAACTTGATGGCATTGTCAAACATGAGCTCGACGTCCGCCTCGAATGCCTCGACACTGTCGTACTTGTCGGCATCGAGCTTCTGTTTGATGGTCTTCAAGTCCCGGGCATCTTTCGGTGGGATGACGTCGAAGTACGTTGGAATACCCAAAAGGTCAGGGTCGACAGGTTCTCCGAACAGGCATGAGCTGCAAATCTATGTTAGCCACAGCTCTCACAAAGACGCGGATGAATCACTCACATAGGGTCTTTGACCAGGTTCGATAGAACACCTTGCAAACCACGCTTTTCGTTGAACGAGAGCTTCTTTTCCATGGCCTTAGGCCATTCTTTCTTGTAGACCTTCTCGACAGCTTCGGTGCAAGTGATGGGGAAAGTGCCTGGAGGGTTGAACTGGCGACAATTGGCGAAGACGAGTTCGATGTCCTTCTTGACGTCCTCCATGGTATCATACTCGCCACGCTGCAGCTTCTGGCCAATGGTACCAAAGTCCATGGGGTGAGCAATTTCATTGAGGTACCTATCGGCGAGTCAGTCATTCCATACCTCTTCCAAGCCTGGGAAACTCACGTAGGGCAACCATCGAGCACGGGGTCCACAGGCCGCAAAAAAATAGCCGCTTCAGGTACCTTACTGATCGTCTTGAGGAGTTCTTTGACCTTCTTCTCATTGACAGGGGTGGCCTGGACAACAGGTGCTTTCTTCTTCGGTTTCGCGTCTTCCCTAGATTCTAACGATGTCGGCGAAGGATATGCCACGGAAGGCTCTCGTTCTTTCTCCTTTCCTTTGCTGATGGAAATTCGTAAAGGATTGACGGAGGAACCTCGCGAGTTCTCCCCAGATGAAGCCTTGTCTTTCTTGGGCTTTGAGGTAGGTGCTGGGGCAACTATCCTCGGCGCAGGAGGTGCAGCAGGTTCAGGCTTGGGGGGAGGCTTGGAGATGATCCTCGCGGAGGTGGAAGTGGACGGTTCCGCCTGAGATAGGCGCTCTTTCTTCGATGGCGTGATGAGAGCATCTAGAAGGTCGTCAGGGTCATCAATGGGACCCTTCTTCCGCTTCGAAGAGCTACTCGAAGCACTCTTTTCCCGCTCCCGGTCTTTCCTCTCCTGCTCTTTCCGTTCCTTCTCCACGCGTTCCCGTTCTCTTTCCCGCTCTCGCTCTCTTTCACGCTTCTCTTGAGCTCGCCTCTTCTCGTCCTTCTCCTGCTCAATCGACAGGACTTCCTGGAGCAAATCATAGGAGCCGTCATCAACATAAGGAGGAGGGGGAGCGTCTGTAACTGGCTCTGGCACTGGAGGCTCAATGACCCTGGCCTTCCTAGGCTTAGACGATGACTCCGCTGCTGGACGCTCCGGAGCGCTCTGCTGTGCTCCAACGCGAAGTTTGATAGTAGGCCTGGCTGGAGCGGGTGAAGCTCTGCCGTTCGGAGCGCCAGATGTTGAGACACGCCTGGGCACCGAGGTAGCCGGTGAGGGATCATCAAAAGCGGGAACGGGAGGTAGGACACGATGGGTAGGCTTAGGAGGCGCTGCCGCGGNCTCAGGGGGTGGCGGTGGTGGAGGCCTTGCAGCCGCATGAGCCTGCTCAGTTCGTTCGAGCGTCTTGTTGATGATAGNCCACTCTGCGCGGAAATCAGATCTAGAAAGTCCAAGCAGGAAACGCNGTGCTTACGTTTCTCGAAGAAAGTNTCCAAAGCNATCGCTTCGTTATGNACAAAGCTTCCCACTTGGTTATACAACTTGNCGTTCGCGATCATTAGCTTGAAGTCCTCTTTGAATTCATCGCGATGCTTGTAAGCCTTGTTGTCCAGCTTGTAAGACATAGTGCTCAGATCCATTGGGTTTTGAACAATGTTGAAATAGCTNCGTANATGGCTGNGTCAGAGTGTNGCTAACGTCGACCAAGATAAATGCTTACTTTGGAGCCTGGTCGCGAACANGATCAACAGGTTTGAGGAACAAGCCAGCGTGCTTATTGGCCTTTNATTTCTTNAGTGCACTCCTGCAGGCCCTGTCATCTTGTATGGACATCGNCGCCGCCTGCTGTTTGGCGGCAGGCTTCGTAGGAANNGGTTGTGNNNCCCTAGTAGGTCGCAATTTGTCNCTTTTCGATGCAGCGGGGGCCGGGGTAGGCGGNGCTGGCTTTGCNAATGAGACACCNTTCTNGACAGGAGGTTNGGGAGGAGGGGGCATAGAGATAGANGGTATCCGAGGAGAGGGGACGGTGGGNGTGCCCGGCAACCTGAGCTTGGTNGACGAAGAGGTAGCATGCAGTTTGGACGAGGACGGGGCCCGATCCGGTTTGACAGTGATANGCTGAGGNACCTTGGCCTTGACCGGAGGAATTGGTGGAGAGGATTNNGGTAACTGGGGTACTTGGAAGGTGTATCTTCATGGAAGGCGCGGGAGGTGCAGTTTCTTGGTCTGGCCGAATAAGAAGGTCGGCGAGCTTGAGGAGACNCCANTCGAAACCTCATGGTCTACCATCGGGTAGCCTGGAAGGACTGGTCAGAATCTCTGCAATATGTAACTGGCAAAGACAAAACATACAAGGCGATGGGAAGTAAGAATTCGCGCACAACCTCATTCTTTCCCAACTCGCGATCCTTACGAAGGATCTTGAGCCAAGAATCGAGCTCGCTCTTCTTCGCTTCCTTGGCCTTCTCGTTGCCATTCCCATCCTCCTCGATGAGGAGTGACTCCGATTCCTTTATTGCCGCCTTCATCTCTCCCATCTGGGCCAACAAAGCCAAACTATAGCAGGCGCTCTTCGCTACGTGCCTCTTCACGATGGTCGACGTATCATTCGCCATAACAGCGAAGACGTATCGCATGATTTGAGGGGCATACCACTTGGTTAAAAATAGACCGTCGAACGCGGCTATTCTAACCTGTGTGTAGTTCCCTGGGCGCGTCAATGGGAAGAAGACCTTGGGATGGTTTGGGATCAGGTTGGCAGCGCCAAGGGCCATGTAAAACTGAAACGTTGTCAGTCGGGATGAAGTGAATAGGTTTTCAAAGAGCTTCTGACCTCCATGGCGGCAATGGTGACGACGTTGTGGGGTGAAGGGATGAGGCGGTCCATGCTACGATAACGATCAACCTCTATACGAGTTTGCTTGACCAACTCCATATCTTCCTGGTTCTGTTCGACGTGCGTCTCGGCAGGCAGGAGTTCCCCTCGCTCCGGAGGTGCTGTCGAAACGACGGCAAACGGTGCAGCGGCGATGATCGTGCAGATATAGTAGCCATCAGAGTACTAGAGCACGGAAGCGTAAGGGCAGGTTGTTACACACAGCAAAGGCACCTACCGGATTAGCCGTGTTATCATTGTAACGGAGCTGGTCAATCAAGAACTGGCGTACAACGCTGGGCGTTTTGCCGTTCTCGAAACGAACTTGAGATATTGCGGTGATCAAAGCCTGAATGACGGAAACATCAGCTGATAGAGGAAACTTAGAGAGTTTAAGATTGACCTTGCGGACGAAATACTCTGGGAAGTCAGAGAAGTCGTTGGGCTTCGGCACATACTTGTGCGCGCACAGGTCTTGGGCGGGATCCTCGGGCTCATAGCAATACCGAAGGAATAGCTTGAACAAGTGGAAGAGCCCTAGAAAGTCTATTTCGCGGATTGCGCACTAGACAAGATATGAGCATCGCACACTGATAAGATGACGGGATTACGAACCGAAACCAAAGCCAGTGTCGCTTCACAGCGCACTCGATAGTAGTAGTTTGTAACAAGCACCGCTTTCGTTAGCGTACTCGACACGATAGCGGTAGGTTTCTCGGCAAGGACATGAATAGTCTAACAAAGCCTCCAGCATGCTCAGGGGCTGTTTACATGCAGGGGACATACCTCGAGTTGGGCAACCACATCCCGATCGCGCTGCAGCTGAGATACCCACATGAAATCCGGCTGCTCGAACTTGCTACTCGCTATCCACTAAAAATCGGCGTCTATCCGATCGGATCCACTCGTACGTCGCACCACTCATCGTCGCTTCGCCTTCCTCAGTCCAATCAGCGACCTTCCAGTTGTCGTGTTCCTCCTCCCAGATCTCCAAGCCGAATCCCATGTCAATCATACCCATCGCCTCTGCAGCCTCTGTATCGCCCTCAGCAGCAGCTTGAGCCGCGGCCTGTCTAGAAAGGTAACGCTTGGTGCTTCGGCGGACACGCTTGTACTTGGTGTTGAATGGGACTTCGTGGCGCTTGAATGGACTACGGATATCCAGAACGTGTTCGCACGGCGTTCCACAGCCTCGCGGTTTTGGATTGTCATTTGACCCTGTTCGGCACATAAGTCGCGTTTCAGTAGACACAACATCTAGTCATACCTCGAAAAACTGATCAGGCTTGAAAAGGGCCTAAATATGTCGTTCAGCTCCATGGCCTTGTAAGCCGGGCACTCTTGTCGCATCGTGATCTCGACCGCCATCTTCTTCAGGAAACCAAGAAATCAAAGGACGGACATCCACTACCGTATATCCACTTGGCATATTGGGGGCATTGCTCCGCTATCCCGCTCCGTGACGCGCTGCATGTCCTTCTTGAGCTTGAACCGATAGTCATTGTTGCCAAAGAGTTTCCGAAGGGATAGCCCATTGATGTACAAGGATAGACCATTGATTAGCCAGATATCCGATCAGGTCTTGGGTATGATGTTAATCCCAGACCACTGGCACGCAAGAGCTTGACGAGACTCCAGGGCTTGATCAATGGCGTCTTCTCCATGTAAGAAATCCGAAGTGACGAGAGAGAGCGTGGCGCTATCAAACCGTTGCGTCGGTATCTCTTCAACAAACACAAGCTTGAAGGAGCTGAATGGGTAAGACCCGAATTCCGTGGTGTAGAAAGACGTAGCCGAACGAAGGAAAGTGGTCGACGTGGCCAGCTGCGACTGAATGCATACATGGGCGGTTGAGAAGATCCGGGGGCATCCTCGGCGACCGAGTCGCTAGGAATCTGGTACAGGTGAAAGGGGCCAGCGGCGAAAGGATGTGTTGCACGGATGTCAATGTAGTCTGGGAGAACACAAATATCGTCTTGTTGGAGTTGTACGGGTGCGCAACCTGAACGAGACGTCACAAAGGCTGCCGAGGTAATGGGCGACAACTCACCTGCCCAACAAGATCTCCACTACAAATGACCATCGTTGGTATGCAATCTGGCATTTCATCGTCGTCATCGGTTGGCGTTCTCTCCTCCAAATAGCGCGGCATCACGAATTCGAATTCCCAAGCGCATTTTACCCATAGGCTATCAAGACACGGGACCCAACAGCGCGCAGCATCCGGGGACGACGTCGTGGTGTAGGCATGAGGAACACGCTGGAGTACATGAGTCACGAAGCGAGGCTAAGGCAGCGGACGACTCACGCAAGGGTATGCGTCGCTGGGGACCACGAATTCGAAGCTATCGACGGGGTTGCGAAGGCTGTAAGCGATGCTGACGACGGTGGGGGCGTATTCCGCGGTGGGCTGCGATAGAGGTCCAGGTGTTTGGGGTTCGGGAGTCCCTGTTGCATGTTCGATCAGCCTAGATCCGCTAGGGCTATTCCAACGTCCAGCGCTTTCTTCAACAGTCCCGTTCGAAAAGTCCTGCATCGAGGGTCTAAACGACAATTCTGCAAGTAGCAGTTCTCCTTCATCGTGCTCCCGCTACGCAGAATAAAGCCCCTTCTTCAGCTCTGCATGCTTGTGACTTCCCGGTTTTCCCCTTTTCGCCCATGGCAGTGTTCGTGAGTGGGTCGTGGGTTGTGGACTCTGCTGGGTGGTCTACGAAGGGGACTGATTGAACCGATTGAATCAATGCGTGGAAATCGAAAGGACGGTTCGAGTCTGGGGGCGTGGTTGCGTCGATGGAAGCTCATAATGTATAACGCGGAAGATACAGATGAGGTGATGGAACCCAGAGCCAAAGTGCAGAGAGTCGGGTTCGAAACAGACGTATTTCGGTTAGTTTAAGGTCTGTATGAGGTCAAAGGTTGAGTATAGGGGAGGTTTCTAGTCGAAGGGGAGAGAAAAGAAGGAAAATAGGTATGGGAGACATCGTGGAAACGGCAACGAAAGAGGACGTGAATTGCGAGCGGTTGATATCATGAAGATAGTAGATGGAGGGGTCGCGTTTCTCGTATATCTTCCAAGATAACGAAGGGCGAGGCGTGTAGGTGCTCTTGAGGCCGTGATACGAGGTCTACACCCTTGGAAACCAATCGAGCGGGCTCTAGTTCTGGTCCTCAGGAGGCCGTTACATTGGGGGATATGATGACGATGGAGGCGTCCATTTCCCTCACGGAACAAGAATTCCGGCCAGCCAACGAGAGGAGAACTGAGAAGATTTGTGAGGGGAGGAAGAGCTGTGATCCGAGGGAATGCTGTGTAGGCGAAACAAGAGCCTGTTGCGATTGGCATTCGTAGATGAGAGAGAGAAACCCTGGGACAAGGGGGCGTGCACAGGCTTGGAGCAGGGGCTTGAACAAGAGGTAATGTACGAGGAGCGCTTCTACGTGAGGGCTGTGTCCGGTTCGAACTTGTTCTGGAGTTGAAGCAGGGCCGAGCGGGGTGTAGAAAGAAAAGACTGCTTGAACTGCGGAACCTAGACTCTTCAGCCTAGAGAGTGGAGCCTCCAAATTGCGCACGGAATGGATCCATCGTCGCGGATGGTAGCACTGTCGAGCTGCGAAGGATCGTTAGGATACGCTGAGTCATGTTCGGCCTGCACGTACCTGCCAGTCCTTATGACGCCCATGAAGAAACTATCGCCGTCCTGATTGAGCCGCCAAATCAGAAACTCAGGTCTTCTTCCACGTCGCGTTGGATGACTTCAAGGGAGTCGGTATCCCCTCCGGTTGCTGTCAAGTTGGTTGCCTGTGACATCGTTCAAGGTTCGTGCCGCGCCTCTCCTTCGTGTTTGGATCACAAGGGATACCAAACAACGCCTTAATTAGTAACGGCGTTCGAGCTCCGCTCGAGGGTGGAACGGAAGATGATATTCTGGCAGAGCTCCTCGAAGCAAGCCTTCAAGAAACACAAGGGAAAGGGAGGTGTCGAAATCAATGTTTTATAAGAGAGTCAATTTGGGCGGAGGTCTGGGCCGTGGAGAAGAGAGTCTGACACGCCCGCAAGCACTGCGGAAACAGCGGACAGCACGATGGCAGGGGTATCTGAAATCAGCGTTAGTTACTGTTGACGATGTGGATGTGACTCGAAATAGTACCCTTCCCGTGCTTGCGCTTGAACTCTTGAATGAGTGGATGAGGAGACGGTTGTCGAGGTCCTCACCACTTTAGTGTGTCGCTGATGGTGGCCTTGAGAATTTGCCTCTTGCAAGGCGAGAAGGCCTACGTCCTATGAGGGTTCCTAGCAGCAAGCTGACTCTTGATGGCGCTACCGATGAGACGCCCATTCTCCGAGAAGGCGTGTATAAATTTGCCCGGTTCCCCAGTTGTCGGCGATGTCGACTGACACATTTGAAGAATAGCGTATAAATTGACCACAGCGTAAGGCCGAGTAAAGAAGACTTACGAGTAGGCCGTACCGCATGAATGCCGATAGCGTTTGTGGTATCATCATGGGCGAGGGTGAGTTTCGAGGCAACTGTTGGACGGAGAAGGCGACGGTGAAGGCGACGTTGGTGATGGCGGTATAGGTTTCGGGCGTGGACACGATCTCTTCGGCCATGGTCACTGAGGGAAGGTGTTTCAAAAGCAGTCACCCAGAACAAGATCTAGGTGGGCCGAAGGGTTCCCTGTCCTGGCCACGGCGCCGAATTGGGAGATATGGCTCGCCACCCTTATTGGAGACGTTGAGGGGAAAGAGCACCATATCAGCCTGCACCTGGGGTCGTCGATGGCCCTGCAAAACAAAAATAAAAGAATTCTTGTGCTCAGATCTTGCAAAGGCATAGAGAGATTACATACGTTTATGAGGAGGTGTGGCAGTCGGGCTCCGATGTTACACGAAATGGATGCCACGAAAAGAATAGTCTGCTATCTAGGCTTTTCGAGTTTATGACGGCGGTTAGGACTGATAGAAGGGGTAAGAATGGAACATGATGGCACAAGGATGCAAGAGAGCCACTTACGACTCTGAACTTGGAGACGTCGCGGATGAGAGAGGGATGGCGAAGGTGGTCGACGAGCTCATCTTGCTTCTTCTCTATTCCGAGGAAGTGCCGCAATTCACGTTGGAATTCTCGCTGTTGCGTCTGGTGTGCTGGAGAGTCAAATTTAGTCAAAGGTTAGACCTTCGTTCCTACAGTATGACGGCAAGGTTCTACGGTCAAGGTGAGCGTCAAATCGCGAAGGGAAGTCTCGGGCTCTTTCTCTGTTCGACATCAGTCGATTTACACGCATCATTGTGACAAAGTAGCAATAGTATTGCGGGTACAGAAGGATGGGGTAAGGGGGGTTGTGTGATACAGAAAGATGGGGCA
>JANDKE010001055.1:0-17204 GCA_027627275.1 Coprinellus aureogranulatus
GTATGGGGCGCGGTATCCCTCAAATTACCGGGGTCGCCTAGAAATATGCAGATGGCTGTCATAGAGCATCGATAACATATCGCAGAGCAAAGGTGAGTGCGGTGTGAAGAAGCCATATCTAGAGGCTAGACCTCTATTTGACGGCACCATGTCGGAGGAGTACCTCAACCATTTCTTTATCACCGTTACTCGACGCGAGGTGGAGCGCTGTATGTCCTGAAGGGTCTGCGTAGTAGAAACTCAGCAGGCAAAGAGAGGACGATGTTTTCGAATCGCACCGTACCTTGGACGTCAACATTGGCTCCGTACTCTAAGAGCAGTTCCGCGCACGCAAGGCCGCCGTGCCCCAAAGGGTGGCAATTGAGTTGACATTGGATGAGAGGCCAAAATTCACGTTTGTAGGGCTCCACCTTATGAAAAACTACGTCTTGCACCTTTGGGTCTGCTCCATGCTGAAGCAGAGCGCGAAGCATATCCACATCCTTCCTGTAGCAAGCTGCCGAAAGACATCCATCTAGAATTCGAAGTAGAGTCACGCACTGACTTGACGACAAGCAACCGCTCATGCTTATCTCCGGGAATAGGTTTCGCTCCTCTCTCGAGTAACAGCTGGGCTATCCTTGACGATCCCGCGTCGCAAGCGAGCTGAAGCGTTGATTTGTAATTGCTAAACTTTTCGCACTCGCCTGAGAGTGGACGCTCCGTTGTCAAAAGAGAGATTTAATCAAGCTTTTCCCCTTACTTGGATTGATATTGGGATCCGCTCCTTTGTCCAACAAAATCTGAACGACTTCAGGTGATGTCCTCCAGCATGCCACATGCAGGGCGGTTCCATATTCACCAGCTGAACTGATATTAGATTATCACGCGCTTTGCGTCGCGGATGCGAGTTGTAAGTATCAACTTGCCTAACGTGTTGGGGGTTTTGCCCCTCTGTCCATGAGCAAGTAAATTAAGGGTCGGCAATCTTGTGGCAACCGTCGGAGGTATCGGAACGGCACGCTGCTTGGAGAGCCGTCCCGTATCGCCCAGCTGTGTAGCTGAGTAAGGTTATCTGTGAAAATATATCATGGTCGCTTGCCTCGAAGGTTAGGGTCTGCACCCCTATCCAGCAACAACTTGACGATCTCGGCTAAATGCCTATTACTTGCCACCGCGAGAGCTGTCCCCTCAATTCCACCTGCAGGCCGATATTCAACGTACAGTTTTAATTAGGCTTCCATGCAAGTGTGCCATGCTGAATGACACACCTTGAACATTGGGTTGGGCGCCCCATTCGAATAACAGCTCCACCACTTGAACTCGATCATCGGGCACTCGACATGCACGAAGGCAGGCGGCTTGCAGGGCTGTGCCATGGTCACCTAAGCCGACAAGATCAGTACATATCACCCCGCAAATGTCCCAACAAGTTAAACTGCATGACCGGTACCTAGTTCAGGCTGGAGCAAAAATACTCCATGTCAAGCTGACGGCCAACTGCCAAGATGCTGCGTAACGAAAGCTTCAAGGACCGCGTGGCTTACCGGCAATGATATTAGGGTCCGCGCCGCTCTCAAGAAGAAAGCGGATCTCGTCGAGTTCGCCGCGAAGGCATGCTGCTTGAAGGACCGTGCAAGCACGCATATCACTCCTCCCTACACAATATCCCACATTAATCCACAGAGTGGAAGGATACTGAAGTAAACTTGCCATCAAATGGTCTATTCAGGTCTGCTTTCTGACTGGTCAAATTCCTCACAGTGTCCCAGTCCCAACATGCTCGCCTCCCTTCACCAGATGCTATTTGAAGAGCAGTGCCAGCTGTCCAAGCGCGACGTTATGAGGAAGTTGGTTGGCAGTTTATACGCGTAAAATGATACTCGCCTTACAGATTGGGAGGAATGAATGATATAGTCAGCACAGCTTCGCAAGCTAGGAAGCCGAGAGTTTGCACCTTCAGATACTGAGTTCACGTCCGCCCCCCTGTAGACTAAAGTCTTAATCTTTTCAAGGTCCTCCTGGAAGATAGCCTTCTCCAATTCTATAGTCAGCTCTCTCCTCCTTATTGCTTGCTGTTGCCGCTTGTATCTTCGCCGGAGGATGGCCTCGATGAGGTCGCGAAGGGGTAGGACAGTGAGTAGCATGGCGAGAATTTGTCCAAATCCCCACTCGGCTTCATCCGAATCTGAGCCGTTCTGGAGGTCCTTATTGCGCCGCGAGGTCAGCTCAATGTCCACTACAAACACGATGTTGACTGCGGAGAGGAAGGCCAAGCCGGCGTGGGCGGAGAACACGGGAGATCGCAGCATCCCTTTTTCTAGCGCCCTCAAGCCCGTAACAACCGGAAGAGTGAATCGTCGAATGCCTTGGGGAGGGAGTTCGGTAACATCCGTTTTAGAAACTTCAGATTCCGACTCAAATGTCCAAAAGGTCAGCCTGCGAGGCCGAATCTCACGTCGTCGGCGCTGGTGCCAAATGTATAGGCTGAGGAACGCCGCCGTTGGTAGGAACAGGTTCAGGCCTGGAACCAGAAACAAAGTATAGATCGCAAGCGAAAACGCTCTGAGGACTTGTGAACCGAACGGGACCGACCGGCCCAGAACCACTACGAAGGCGAAATCGGCAGCACAGCGCGATCCTTCAGTTTCAGTCCCGAACCCTCGAGGGTCGCTCCAGAGCCATACGCCGAGCGCCGCCATGAGCGAGAGGTGAAGGGAACCAAGCAAGAGCGACATCCTTCGAAAGAGTACTTTTGCTCCGCTCTTCAGCTGCGTGTCTATGACCGACGCATGTGGACTCTGTTAGAGCCGAAAGGGTTCGTGCAGATACATCCTTACCTTTTCTTCGTGCGCCGCGCCTCCTCCCACGACGTGAAGTTGGTGATAGGGGGCCAGCTGATCGCAATAGATATGAGATACGAATAGCCGATAGAGTTAGCAGGAGACCAACACGATGATTTCCAGATATACTCACCTTGTGGCAAGCGGAGAACTGGCCCTAGCTGCTTCCTTATGTGGGCCACCCATGTAGACCATTCGGGTTTGATATACCCCGCGCCCTTGACCCTTGTATTGCACATAGAGGATGAAATGAACGAAGGCATTGGTATTGTTCATCCAGCTCAAGATGAGGATGATGCTGACGTGATAGTTGGTAAGGCCGAGGGTGAGGATTTGTACAAAGCAGGAAATGAGGATCGCGAAAGCCAGGACAAGATTGGTCGTCGCTTGAGTTTCAACCGACTCCAGCTCGTACTCCGAAACACGGCCGTCCCAGATAGCCCATATCGCAGGGATGAAGCTGAGAAAGTTCTGGAGGTAGATCGCTGCACGAACACCGATGCCAGAGACATTGGGGTTCGAAGGGATGTAGCAGACGCTACTGGCCATGCGGGATGTAGAGAATGGCCGTCGGGTGCAAAGAGCTCCAGTGTGGGGGGTGCACCTTTGAATGGAGCCCTGCCGGTGCTTCCTCATCAAATTGGGACCCACAATCTCTTGTAATCTGGGAGTGAACGGGAGAACTCGGAGTGACATGTTGACAAGTCTACATGACAGGTGTTGGCTGAGCCTCATGGTGTTCTTCGAAGTCCAGCACCAAAGCCATACAGGATGAACAACCCACGTTTGTCTCAGAAAGGCTACATTAGGAAGCGCCGAAAGGAACGATTCAGATAGCAGAAAAGCCAACAGCGGAGCGAGGGTGTGATGTGGTCTTTACCCGGGGTCGGTGAGATGTCTTCATGGGGAGGGAAGACCACGTCGGCCCTCTGTGGGTAGCCTCCATCCTGGTGACAACGACATGCACGGTCTGTGGGTGTCCGTGACATAGACGATGGGAGCGACGAGATAAGTGGTTCCATCAATTCATTGCGAGAAATCCGGCCAATACCGCGTTCGGGAATTGCCGAGGCATAATAGAACAACCATTGTTCTTCTCATATTTTACCAACGACATTCACTTCAATTAACTCGGCTAACACTTGGAACTCGAGGGATCCCATTTTCCATAGTCTCCAGTATTACTCAAACACCTAATCATTCGCCCTCGTCTTTCCCTTGATTATGGTCAGACACCAGCATCACAAGGAACTTCCTCCTCGTACTCTTCGGGTGCAGAACGTATCCCCTGAGAGCCCCAAAACCTCCTTGTGCTGTTACTGGCGAACTACTGCTTTGCCGCTCTTTCCATGAGTTCGCGAAGCTCAAGGGGAAATTCGTAGTCCTTGACTGCTCTATATCTCTCGTCTGCAATGTTGATATTGGCACGATTCGAAGTGGGTAAAGCATGCATTTGTACTCGCCTCGAATGCTAGGATCCGCTCCGTTTTCCAATAACAACTTCACAATTTGAATTGAGTTCTTCTGAACTGCTACGTGAAGGGGAGACCCATATAGACCACCTATACGCGACAAGTTAGAAAGCAGACTACGGTTGAACAGAGTGCCGAACTGGCCTCGGATGTTTGGGTCTGCGCCTCTCTCCAGAAGCAAGCGAACGAGGTCAAGGGAAACGGCCTCACATGCCAGTCGGAGAGGTGTCTTTCGGAGTTGTTCGACCTAGATACAAATTATCACAAATCACAAGAGGAACGCCAGAGCACGACGGAGGCGAGCGCACCGTGCGGTCGTGTAGCGCAGTGACCATATCGTCCCCGGGAGTTCACCGTTCGGGGTCTGCGTCCCTTGTCCTAACTAATAACGTTTCACGATGACCTCTTGGCGAGCTCGCACAAGCGGTCTGAAGGGGTGTACCATAACGTCCTACATGCCAGTGCGCGAGGTCCAGCCTATCAGTTGAATGGACATGCAAACAAGAAGTCGACCAGAACATGACTGCATCTTGAACACAGTACTGACCTTGGAAATTTGGATCGGCACCCCTATCCAATAAGAGGCTGGCCATTTCGCTTGATCCTTTGACTCCACATGCAATTCGGAGGGGCTGGTCGCCCTCTACGTTCCCGAGAAGGTAAGTGGGCTAGTCTGCATGCATGATTCTTTCCGGGAACTTGCCTGACACAATCGTCAAGTCTGCTCCCCGATCCAGCAACAGCTTCGCAATTTCGACATGGTTTTCATCGCATGCCAACCGAAGCGCGGTCCCGGTCGTGAGTCTCTTACTCGGCTCTGATGGGATTTTTGAGAGTGGTTGCAATGGCCATCCAGGGACGTTCCAACCCCAAGTATGGTGAAAGCCTATTGAGCCCTGGACGTTGACATCGACGCCATGATCGAGCAAAATTTCCACAGCCTGGCGGTTCTGTACTCCGTGCTTGCATGCAGCAATAAGGGCTGTACCGTAGTGGCCTGGAAAGTTACAGCGTCAGTGGTGGAGTTTATCGAGTATCACGAAAAGCGCTCCCATCAGGCCGTCCTACCAAGAGACTGCCGATGGGTGAAGTACTAACCGTCGACCATGAGATTCGGATCTGCCCCTTTCTCAAGAAGAAAGGTGACCACATCAAACGTGCGCATTCCGGTGTAAGGCTTCAGAAGATTGTTCAAGGGGGAGCTGGGGGGGCTATCAGAGCTGTCCCTGTATGTTTCGAAGACAACGCCCAGGCCGCATGCTGCCTGGAGAACGGTTCTGAACTCAAGGTCTGAGTCTGCGGGTAGGATTCGATGAGTGGTACAGCTATTGACGAAGATAAGAGGTTCAAGCGTACTGGTGAATAGAATATTGACATCCGCCCCAGCTCTGATGAGAGGAGGGACACGATCCCAGTCAAGGACCGAAGGCCTGTCGTCTCCAGGAGTGCGGCTTGCCAAGTTTATATTCGGCGTTACCACCTCCAGTGCCGTAATCCCGTCTAAGGTAAGACTGTCAGTAGGCATCGCACGATCCAATATCGCCTTCCGTACCTGTGAGTTATCAATTGTCGTTAACAGAGTCGACATAATAGGAAGGCAAATTGACGAACCGCTTGGCTTATAATTGGGATCTGCGCCCTGCACGACCAACTCAACGATCTTCCGACAGTCGCGGTCATGCAGGGCCTCGGCGAACGTAAGATTCAAGCGCTCCTTTGACAGAGCCATCTCGTGACGTCTGCTTCTACGAGCAAGTATTGTCTCCATCAGGTCTCTTAGCGGGATGGAGAGCATAAGCATTGCAAGGATCTGCCCGAATCCCCACGCACCCTCCGATTGACCGTCTTGCAGGTGCTCGTTTCGTCGCAAAGTCAACTCGATGTCTACGAGGAACACGATGTTCACGGCGAATAGAAGGGTTAGCCCTATGTATACAGGCAGTACCCGTGATCGCATGGCCCGTCTGTATATAGACTTTAGTCGCCTCCCAAGCACCTGTAGGCGTGATGTTGCCGCTCGATGTGATGTATCGCCATGTTGAGCATCTTGGTCGGCTTCTTCGCGCACTTTCGCCCGCCTTGCATGATGCCAAAAGTAAACGCTCAGGAATAGAACCACGGGGAGGAGTAAGTTGATCCCTGGCAATAGGAATAAAGCATAGATCACCAGAGACATGATGCGCAAGGCGTTGGAACCGAAGGGCACTGAATGACCCAGGATCGCGACGAAAGCAGACTCCGTTGCACAGCTTGCCCCTTCTGAACCACCAAATCCTCGAAGGTCGCTCCAGAGCCACGTCCCGAGAACGGCCATTGCAGTCAAGTGGAGTGATCCCATGACAAGAGAAACTCGCTGGAAGAGGACTCGAGCGACCTTCCTCGCTTTGAAGTCGATCTCTGCCCATAAGTGTAAGCTGTGGTTCACTAGAGTAAAGGTGTATCCGACCTCGTTTCTCGTCGTTCGCGTCCCAGTCTGGATTCGGACCGCTTCCTACTGTCCACCTGTCTGTGTACATGTCTGGTTCTAAGCGTATGATGCGGCGTTAGGTGATATGGGGTCAGCAACAGCCTGCTATTCGTGATACCTTAGCACTCACCAGCCGTATCCTGGAACACCGTCTTAAGGGTCCTGATCTGGTTCCGAAAGTGAGCCGCCCACGCAGACCATCGCGGCTCGATTCGAGAATCTCCCGGCTGGCCCTTATACTGAACGTAGAGCAGGAAGTAAATGAAGACAGTGGTGTTGTTCATCCAGGAAAGCGAGAGGACGATGCTGGTGTGATAGCTCGTTAGGCCACCAGTCAGCGCCTGGACGATACACGAGAGCAAGATGGCGAAGGCGAGGATGAGGTTGGTCGTTGCTTGTGTCTCCGCTGATTCCAGCTCGTCGTCTGAGACTTCACCATCATACATGGCTGACAGAGCTGGAAGAAAGCATAGTAAGTTCTGTATGTAGATTGCGTACCGGACACCAATCCCAGACACATCTGGGTTGGATGGGAAGCGACAGCTGCTCGCCATGGTAGTGCGAACGCAAGGTAGGCGCCGCAGCAGGGCACAATGGCGTGTAGGGACAAGGAGCCATCCGAATATGCAGATATGATACCAAGTGGGACCCACATAGCCCTTCTTCTGGGACAGGAGAAGACGTGTATGACATTAACCCGAGAGTTCTTCCATGAGGGGATCACATGAACGGATAGTCTGGGCCATAGTTAGACCTTTAAGACGAGTGTCCATAATAGCCAAGGTAAGCTTGGGGAGCTCGTTAACGAACATTGATACCTGCATCTTCTGTCCAGGTGCTCTTCCAGGCAGTTCCTACGAAACATAGGCTCTTGAGCCGTGTTTCACCCTTTAGATTCTTCAGAGTCCGTATGACAGCATTTGTGGGTGCACCGTGTGTACGTGTGGCCGATGTGCTGCTGTGACGGTTGAGGACGAAGTCGAAACAGGCCTTCATGTGAATTAATTCATATAGATCGCATTAGCAATCTGGAACCCAACCGTAGAAGAAGATATCACCTCACTTTCTATCCACGCTGCGTGAGCTCATCAGCTCTTATCGCGCCAATTCTCCCCTGAGACCACGCCATACTACTCTTCCGTAGTCAGACTGACTATGATGTTATTGTTGTCGATTTTACCTTACACTGCGTTCCGGGGGACAGGGGACAACGTTCGAACAAAAAAGGGGAAAAAGTGAATTGAACAACACACATACAATGCAGTCAATCCTACCCCACCTCCACCAGCGCCTCTCCCACGAGCCTCATGCACCCGAGGGAGGAGGATCGACAACGAGCACGAATCGAGGCGGAGCACGTTCATCAACGGCGCATTGTCTTTGGTAGTCTTCAAGGAGTGCCTCGCTCAGCGCGTCCTGCTCTTGCCTGTCGTCTCGATGGTCCGATATAGGGGATGCGCCCAACTCGTACTCCTCGTACTCCTCATCGCAATACGGACTTCGATAGCCATATTCTTCGTCGCTATCCGCATCCAATTCGCTATCCTCTTCGCTACTTGACTCCGTAGCTCGTCGATAGGCGTGTCCATTTGTTCCAGCCGATGCAGCAAAGGCGTACGGGCTCAACGCTTGACACCGACTCGCCGCCTTCCTCGCCCTCGTCCGTCTCGCGACCATCCAATCGACCATCACAACCACAAAAACGATAACTGCGGATCGCGCGAAGGTATCGTGCCAACCTCCGTTCCCACCCACTATTGCATGTCCTTGTACCACACGAGTTACATGCCCCTTCACCGCGTGCAGAATGCTCGACTCGGAGGCTCCGGTCGTCGAACCAGGAAGAGGGGTGGATGATGGGTCCGCAGGTGTCGAAGGAGAAAGCGGGTAGGGGATGTATGGACCTAACGCGAGGCTGGCGAGGACGTATGTGAGGAATAACCCTTGTGTGGGGTCTGGTCCAGATGACATTGCCTGCGAAACCAAGACCATCACGTTAGCTTGAGCGCGAGGTAGAGATTCATGGTGTAACGTACGAAGATAAGGAGGAACGAAAGATTGTTGATTTGCCGTATAGCCGAAGGTGGTGGAATCGACTACCCAAAAGATCATGGTCAGCCTTGTCGTCCACGAATCGTTACACTGGAACACGGACAGTCGATACACCCCATGCTTTCCAAAGCAACATCATCCCCACCGCTGCCCTTGCCTTCGCAATGAGGTGTAACACGCGGTTCCGACGAGGGAGTCCAGTATTCTTCGACCCGTTCAACAGAGCGAAGATGGTGTAGAGTGCGGTTACGGCGCTGATGGTTAAGAAGAGGCGGCATAGAGGGATGTTGGTGTGGATCCAGGATACTGCCCAGCTGCCTGTCAACAAGTCGTGTCCGCAGTCAGATGAGGTAGGAAATGCATGAGGAGTACATGAGGATCGGACTGCGTACCTTGGCACAGGCTTCCAACGATGTACAGAGGGAGGAACTCTGCTGTGGTCTTTTCTTCGTTCAGCGCTGTTGAGGTTCTGGACTCTCGTGGTGGACCGTTGATTGCGTGTGCTTTCTCGATATCGCTTAGGATGCCTTGCTCAAGATCGTCTCTGCCCTGCGACCCTATCACACCCCGCCCTAGATTCCAGATCCACCACCCTTCGAGAGTCACTTGGAGCACGAACGATAGGAGGACGGCGTGGAAGTTAGGCGCGTAGGATCCTTGGAACGGCCGGTGAAAGTCTTCATATAACGCCCAAGACCGAGAAGCTATGTCGAATAGGAAGGCTAGGGTGACGAGTCTTTTAGGCATAGAGGCGAAGTTGCCATTAATTCCATCTGGTCGCGGAGTCGCCATGCCGGGGATGAGACGCACGAGAGGCGAGGTAGGGGAAAGGAGGAGTCGCCCTGGGACAAACACGAATCGTGGCATTGAAGGAAGAGCGAGAAGGGCATGGATGAGGGAGAGGATGAACGTCGAGCGTTGAACGAATAGAAGTCTACGACTGTTATGAATGTTGGCGTGGAGAAGACTGTAGCGCCCTTGTGGAGATGAGACATGCACGGCTGCATGAGAAGACGAGGAAGAGGACATGGTGGTAAGATGCATGCCGCGTTCACCTGCATGCGGCATGCCTAGATATCGATGCGGATGTGATCGAAGAGATAGGAAGTTCCGCTTCCCTTAATGAAGGCAATGTGATCGGCCTGCATGGTAGAGAGAGGCGCTGCGGGTCTGACAGGATAAATGCTGGGTGGTCAGGTGAGATAGTCTCGATAGCCTCTGGCCAATTCAAGAATATTGAAGAAACCCATGAAAGGGATGTACTCAGTTATTGTAAAACGAACACCAGCGACGAGTACCGTCAAAGCTGGAGCGCCATCAGGCATGGTACGACGCTGCAACTAGAGAAACTGTAGAGTTAGTCTCGTTCCAGAACATCAGATGCCTTTCAGAATACTATTCTACGGAATAGAGCCTACCTTTCGCGCTCCAAAACAACAATCCCCCAAGTCAGCGTGGGTCAGAGTGGAGGTACGATGCCAAGGCGCAGCCCGGAAGAGCGGCGCTCAGGTTAGGGGTTAAGGGCGTGGAAAATTTGGCAAGGCAATTGCCGAGCACTCCAACTTTGAAGGCGACGGCATTCATGCTTGCGGCTTTCTTCTTTCCTCCAACCACCATTTCCTTTCTCTCTTAAACCTTTCTATACTGCCACGAGAGAGGAGCTTTTCCTCGCGCGATTTCCGAGACCGATCGCCTGCGGGCGCTGTGAAAGTCGCGTCGGATTAGCCCCTGATCCGTTAGTGAGACGCCGCCGGATCTGGGGTTTTGTGCACTATCCTTTTTGCTTCGGGGCACTGCAGGTAGAGTTTTCAAGGAGAGATGGAAGGAATGGGACTATATGTGCGTAGAGCTGCTTCTACCCTCTGGATGGGCTAACTTATCTGATACGGAGCGCGTTGGTAGTGCATATGGTCATGTCACAGCTCTTGCCACAACGCATATGAGCCTATCAGAGCCTATCCATCGACAATTTGCGTGAAGCGAGGTCAGCGTAAGAAACGAATTCCCGTGAAGTTCGATGTTAGCCTGAACGGTCAGCCATGCGCCTCAAACTAAGATATCTGACAGTGGCATACGGCTGGATAGTATCCGTGTTATTTCTTCGCAATGCTCGTCCCGACTAGGCTGCCAGGTGGCATTGACTCTAGGAACTAACGCTTTACCTCTGGAAATGGCCATGATCGTGATGCGCTTCAGCGGAGGGTGGTTCTGCTGGCCCGGTGCATTTAAGGTAAGCCGTTTAACTTTTTGTCGTTGACCATCGCGTTGATTATCAGACCCAACAGGCTCATCGAGGTGTTCGATCTACTTCGGCTTGGTGTGATGATCGTATCCGAGTCTCGGTGCAGTAGCGTCGCAGTTGAAATCCAGCTGTTACTTCCTCCCAATTCCACCAGCTCCATATCGCCCAAGCGCCCACCCCTAACTCTCTCGTTCTGCATGCCGTAAAACTGTCACAACGTCAATTGGTTGCGACATCACGAAGTTTTTGCCTCGAGGCTGCGCGACGCGTTCGCGTTATTTGTTCCTGGTTGCGTTCCCGTTGAAACGTACACACTCATCAACACGAGGCAGAAACGCCATCTCGTGACCTGGCAGTTGAACTCTGTGCTGTGCTGAGCGGAGTGTGGGCGCGCAGGTTGTTCTCTGAACTTCTTCTACTTCTTCTCCCTCTCTCGCTGGGTATTGCCCGTTTGAGGTGAACCGGTTCTTTAGTGGACACGGTGCGGCTGAGCCTCCGTCTCCTTCCTCTGGCAGCGTTGTGGTTGAAGAGCTCTGGAGAGGAAGGCCAGGTATTGCTCGTCGTTGAAGACGCTCCAGAAGATACCCACCCAAGGAGCCTATAGAAGACGCACATAGGTACGCCCTTCTGCCGTTTGAGGTGAGTATCTCTTCGTTGCTAGTGAATTGTCGTTGAATTCACGCGTCACAACGTCCAGAGGTTTCCAGTCACTAACAAAAACACTGAACAATTAACGCGTCAACTACGTCGTCAACGTTCCTCTACGTCAACGTCATTCTCGAGTTCCTTATCCCTGACTCCGGTATACCCCGCCACGACGTGGGCGGTCTCGTCAGCACCTTTCTATCCAGCATTCAGCATCGTTTCAACACATCAGCATCAGTTCAACATTTTCGCAAGAAATCCACACATACAGTAACGCAAGCTCATCATCATGTCCGTCAGACACCTCACGCAACCACCCCCATCGCACGGTGACTTTCGAGCCTCCGACGTTCCTTCCATCCGACTCATCTCCGCAATCCCATCCGCTTCTGGTGCGGCGCAAGCTAGCCCTTCCCTCAAGGTCTTCGACGAGACCATCATGACCTCGAGTTCCAACCCTACTCCTTGGGATTCCATGCCTCCTCCTTCCCCCAGCCCCCTTCTCACGAAGCGCAAATCCTCTTCCAAGCTCCTCCCAAAAGCCAGCTCAAACGCGCTTAGGAATGACGCCTCCGCGACTCCCAAGCCGACGCGCCTCGTCCCGAAGAAGTCGAAACGCCGGCTTCTAGGCTCGCTAGGGAACGCGCTACCCACCAAGGACAAGGAGAATGGAAGGGGGAAGGACTTCTCCGATGTGATACGTCGGGTGGCGTCTGGAACCCAGAACGCGGCGCAGGGAGGTTCCCTTGTTGGGTCGGCCAAGTTGAAGGGAGGGTTTGATATCTACGTTGACCCCGCGGCGGACCCAGATATGGGAGATATCCTCGTTGTGAAAAAGCAGAAGTCGAGGGCGGCGTTGAACGATATGGGGTGGGGTCCGATTGCGGGCGCGTCGGAGACGAGGGGTGTTCTGGGTGAAGTTACGAATAACAGTAGTAGTGGGACAGTGAACGGAGGAGGGAAGAAAGAGAAGGAGGCAGTGGGACCGCTGGCGAAGGTGAAGCTTGACGACGAGAGGAAGTGGTGGAGTATTGGGAGGGGACGCAAGGAGGTGAAGGAAGTGAAGGAGAATGTCGCAAAGGAGCGGTCGAGTTGTAAGCTTGCCTTCCTCTGCATACCCTCTACTCACCACTGACAACGGCTTATCTTCAATTCCAGCGCCCACCCCGCGCCCACCTCCGCGGTCAAAAAGTAAGCGCGTTCTCGGATTTCTTCATCTATATCAGTACTAAATCTTCCTCCCTAGCTCCTGATCCTTTTAAGGGTACTAGCGCTCAAAGTGATTCGATGCGTAGTCGCTTCAACTCCCTGGATGCTGGCATCCTCCTAGGCATCAACCGAAAGAAGTCCTCCCCCACCGTCCTCTCTCCTCCCACGCCCGTAGCGGAGCCCGTTGCAGACCCTTCCCCACCTCCAACCATGCGCACGCATACCAGGAGGAAGTCGTACGGGAACATCCTGTCTAACCCTCAGCTTCACCCTCAGACTCAGATGAAGAAGATGGAGCGGATTCCGACGCCTCCACAGATGACCTATTCGCGCTCGGCTACACCTACCTTTGGTGGTCTCCTCTCCTTGGGGTCAAACCAAACCCAAAACCCTGGAATCGAAGAGCAGTTTGGTGGTCATGGGAATGCAGCAGCGAACCAAGGCTCAATTGCCCTGCGTGCGATGCGTAGCGTGCGGTCGATAGCTAGACTTGGGAGTCGGAGTGGGAAAGGCGAGGATGGGTCGAAGGAGAAGAAGGAGAAGAAAGAGAAGGAGAAGAAGAAAGCGAAGGAGGGTGGAGAGGGAGAAAAGAAGGTGAAGCGGAAGAGCAGCACCTGAAGAAAAAGGATGATACTGTGAGGAGGAACTCGGGGAGTAGCTTCGAAGCGGGAACCTTGACTCCAACCGAAACGAAGACTGGTACGCTCAATACCAAGCGAAGCATCCTGGGAATGGGGCTCCCGTCGTCCATGCGTCTCCCGCGGTTGAGGTCGGGGTCAACGGCGTCGAGTGTATTCGGCGCTGCTCCTTCGCCTACGTCTCCAATTCCACCCGTTCCACCCCTTCCCAGCGGTCATTTCGGCACCATGACTTCTATCCTCTCCACGGGGTCCAACAACACCGTTCAACTTCAGGACGCTGGGGGCACGATAACCTCGCGCCGCGTATCCATCGACTCCAACACCACGCAAGACGGCATTCGAAGAACCTCCGTACGATCCACAGTCTCATCTATCCGCCCGATATCCATCGCGTCGGCGAACTCAGGTGCGTCGGGCGGGTCGAGGACGTCGAGCGACCGGTGTTCGAGTGGAGCGTCTATTCGGTGGGACGAGGAGGGAATCAAGAAGGCGAGGGCGGAGAGGGAGAAGGAGATGTTGTCCAGGAAGCGTACGGGCATGTTGCCGATAGGAGGAAGTTGACAGAGAGGAAGGAAAGCGGGAAGGAGAGTAGGAGCGGGACGGAGGCCAGGAAGAGGATGGCGCTGAGTGATATTTTCCCTGAGCTTGCTGGTGGTGCCGGTACCACAAAGCAGAGTACGGAACCGGAGAAGGAGGAGGAGGCGAGGAGGTTCCCCATCTTGACGATTGAGGAGGCTACGGCGGATGGGCATGGGGATGATTTGGATGAGCCGATCGTCGAGGAGAGCGAAGGCGAGGAAGAGGAGAAAGTGGAGGTTGTAGCAACCCCGATGAAGAAGCGGAGAGTTCGACCTTTGAGTGAGCAGCTGGCTGGGAAGCCTAGACCTATGGCATTCCGTGAGGATGAGGACGGTGAGTTTAAACATCTCAAGTTATCACATATATCTAATCGAGTTTATAGGTGTGCTGGATATTCTGTCTGCTGCGACCCATGACTTGGCTCAGCTCATCAACAATCTGGACCTTGAAGCGACGCCAGCCACACCCGACTTAACACCCTTGAAGCCATCGACTCCCTTCGCACACGACCTCTCGACTTCCACCGAATATAATGGGAGCCCGCTCAAGAGTAAGAAGAAGTCTGATTCTCTCCACCCTGGCGTCAAGAATGCCCGAGGTACCCTTGCCAGCGAATCGTCGATCTCTAGCCTTCGCCAGTACAGCAAGTCCAGCACGGTCAATGGAGGGCATCCTACCATTCGTTCGAAGCCATCTATCTCAGCCGCGATGTTGGGAAAGGCGATCCCGTCTTGGCCTCTACCCGAGAATACTTCCTTGGCTTCGTTGCGCGCTAACCTGAAGCCTGTCGTCTCGCCTCCCAAACGATCTGAACCCGTCAAGGAGAAAAAGGCCCCTTCCCCTACTTTGCCTTCTGTCATCAAGGCGAGGAAGAGGACGATGTCGCCTGCGCGTCAGCTTGATTCCACGTCCTCCCAGCTCCCACAGGCGAAGAGGAGTACCAAGTCTGTTAAGGCCAAGGTCACTCCTGAGCGCATCAAGGACACTTTTGACGATTCCAGCGAAGACGAGAAGTACCGCACGCTCCGCCCTAAGACGTCTTCGGGCAAAGGCTCCTTGGAACACGCCTTTGAAGCCGTCAAAACGATCGGCAAGGGCAGTCGCAAGTCGTCTAAGATGTCAACAGCGTCTTCAAGGTCGGCGGGTAGTAAGCGTTCTGGGCCCCTGGAGAGGGGCGTACCGATAAGCAAGGAAGCGAGGAGGATGTTGGGTATGTCCGGGACGATGGGTGGGTCGGTGGTCAGTGGACACCATGTCGAGCTTGACGATAACAGCGATCCGGACTATGACGTCCCTGAGGAGTTGAAGCGCATTCTCAAGAAGGATAGCTCGGACACCATCTCGTACCAGAGCGTCCACATCCATGATGGGGAGCGCAGCGATGAGGAAGAGGAGTACAGGGATGACGACTCGTTCACTGGTCGGTTACGCACGAGCTCCGCCTTCTCGTTCAACCCTTCGTCGCTTGGCGGTTCGAGGTCTATGCAGTCTCTTTCCCAGGCGGAGATTCACCACGCCCAGCGTCTCCCAGTCTTCAGAGCACAACTCATCACCGATACCGCAACCCAGGATGCCGAGATCGACGACGGCTTTTCTTCTCCGGACGAGAACGCCACCAAGAAGTCCTTCGACTTCACTGGAGAACTCGCAAAACTCGCCGCGGAATGTGGAGGTTGTGACAGCAGGAGCTTTGTCGAGGAAGTCGAAAAGGCTTTCCAGACCCCATCCAAGGTCGACTTGGGTGCAAACTTTGGTGTTGCGCGCGATATCCCTCCCGTTCCTCCTCTTCCTGAATTCGCGATTATGGATCTCAAAACGTCGTCGCCGCGTTCGTCGCAGAAGGAGTTATCGCAGTCGTATGAGACGTCTCTGAGCTTTGGTGCAGAGGGGAGTTCGGAAATGAGAGCACCCGTCTTCGTTAGCGAACCGCGTACTGGAGGTTCAAAGAAGGGTAGCAAGCAGTCATCCATCGAGTTCAACAGCTCCGACCATTCCTCGGAGGTGGAGCAGGGCAGCCTCGACATCCCTTTCCTGTCCGTCAGCCCTGCTAGCGCTTCCGGCACGGTGCGGTCCAAGGCGTCAATCTCTCCTCCAGTCTCCCATAAGGCAGATCGCTCTGATGGTGAACTCAACCGCTCCTTCAAGTTCGGTGGACTGTCAGCAGCGAGTCCTAGTCCGCCCAGAGTTATCGAGCATCGAGCTGAGGACAACCTCTCCGATGGCGATGAATTCAGTGAAGACGAGACTCACGAGTCGCACTGCAGACCCCTGACGCTTTCCGACGTTATCCCACCACCGTCTCGCGTTCGTGAAGTCTCATTCTCATCGTCAATGCTCGACGAGTACGAGGATTCGGCTCTCAGATCCGTTCTTGCACAGACTATGTCGGGGTCGCAAGGCGCCTCCTCCGAAGCCTCGGGAGATATCCCACAGCCACGCCAAAGGACCATTTCGGCAGCCTCCTACAGCTCTTCGAACTTCATCCCCCTCACACGGCCTTCGTCTGGTGTCAGCTTTGGAGGCCTTGACTCGTTCGACCAAGTCCGACGCGGTTTCGAGTTCCACGACCAACGACCGAACTGGTATCCCTCTGTCCAAGCTGCACCTGCTGCTCGTAGTCGCCCACATTACCGCCCGCGAGACTCAGTCTTCAGCATCGCTTCCGTCTCTTCGTATGGACGCGTCATCAGGGATGGTGCACCCGATCCTTTCGACTACGGTATGATGCCGCCCATGCCTTCCCTTCAGGAAGGGTACTATGAGGATACAATGTCGGCTCGGAGCAGCATGTACTCGAACCGTACGTCGCTCGATATGTCGACCCAGGTCGAGGACACCTTCTCGTTCATCCACAACCGTCCTATCCCAAGACGCCGGGTTGATAGCGATGCGAACAGCTTCTACTTGCACCCTCAAGCGCCCGCTGTTGTGCGGGGAGGTCGGCGTCGCGATTCGACGTTCTCTGTGACCTCTGTCTCTGGGATGCCCCCCCGTTAGCATGTACAACAGGAGGTTCGGACAACGTCGTCGGCCCAGCTCGATTGCCAGTGCCAATTCGATCGCCCTTTCTTATGC
>JANDKE010001056.1:0-17199 GCA_027627275.1 Coprinellus aureogranulatus
AGACAGTCCAATGTGGTCGAACTTCCCCTCCTTCACGAGATCCGCAAGCGCCTTCATGATCTCTTCGATTGGACGGCTAGAATCTATCCTAGCAGGCTCGAACAGATCAAGCTTTTTGTTAGGGCCGAGAGCGCGCTGGATATTCTCCACGCTCTTCCTCAGATTCTCTGGCCTGAACGCGAGGGGTTGGCATAGGTGTTGACGCGGACAGCAGCATGAGAACGCCGTGACTCACGAGCCGTCTGGCTTCCTTTCCTTGACATTAATGCCTCCCTTAACCGAGAGGAAAGTCCTCTCAGCACAATCGGGGTACTTTGCATAGAACCTAGAGAGCATCTCCAAGTTCAGAGTGCCCCAATCCTGGGCGTAGAACTCGCCTACTCTCCGTCAGCCCTTGGAAATTGCGAGATATTTCCCAGCCGCACGTACCGGCATTCAAGAAACCTTTGGTACCAGGGGGAAGCGCGTCAACTCCTGCCTTGATAGCTTCGAAGCACTGCTCGTCTGGGACAGGGTTGGGGGTCCAACTGGTCGTTTGTGCTTGAAGTGAGTATGATATGCATTCCTCTACGCGCATAATAACTCACGTCATCATCATCAATCCATGCTACACGTCGAACACATCTGCTGTTGAGGACGCGCCGTGCCTGTCATAAGTAAGCAACAGACGTACAGCAATTCGCCCAACTTTGACGTTGGAGGCAGTTCCTCCAAGGGTTGCCGTTGCGGAGACCATCGTGGTGTTGGGTTGAAGATTGAGCTCTTTGAGGGAGACCTTGCGCGTTTGATGGCCAATGACGCGGTGGCCCCTATTTAAATGGTTCTCCTGTCGCGCCGAGGGCCGACAACCGGACCTTTTCGACTATATTTGTCAGTAGAAGCGCTCGTGGAACATTGCCTGACGAATTCACAAACCGGCAAGGGACGCGTATGTCTACGAGCCGATGCTATTCCTCACCATACAGGTAGATAGAGGCGTGGATGGCACTCGGCTTGTCGTAGACAAAGGGAAATCTTGAGGAAATCGGATAGTGTGCAGCCGTCGGGGAGTGAAGGCGAGACGAAGAGCATGTATTTGGCTATCATAGAAGGCACCAACCTGAGTCATCTAAGATATACAGTAGATGACAGACGTTACACTCCTTCCGCTGAGCCTCCCAAATTCATGTCGAATCCCTCAATGTTCTCTTGGAAAGTTCATTCTGCGATACACTGTTCTCCCATCAGAAATTCATGGAGGTAGAAGTAGATCTGGCAGAACATATGAGTAGAGCGGGCTAGTTTGTCTGACCTGAACTGACATACGACGGCCCTCCCCCAGTGGTGGGCTCAGGGTCACCAGGAGCAACTGATTAGCGCCCGACCGCCTCGGTCCCGATATGGGTCTGTCGGTGATCTGTGATGGCGGCAGCGAAGGGGGCAACAGCTCCCGCCTCAACTCTCTCAGTGACCACCACCATCCCCGCACAACCAACTCAGTCTCGGCAATCCTCGAGACTTATACCCTGAAGCACACTTTCTGGAACCACAGAGACAGCTTAGAACGCAATGGCACCACCAGGAGGTACCTGCAATAGCCCTTTACATGACAGCACTCCTGCGAGGGAGGCGCTCTGACGCAGAGGCATTCAGAACCCAAGACTGCACCCAAGCCAGAACCGATTGGGAACGTACCTCTCGTATCGCTAGCAACAATATGTGTGCTATGCGGTCTATTCATTCTTTGGAGACGGACGGATAAGCTGCGGAAAGCAGTCGCGCAGCGGTGAGTACTACTCGTCCTCGTTTGGCGGTGATTGCGGCGAAGGGGCTGGCGAGTGGGCCGTTCAACTCATGTCGTGTTCTACTGGTGGTATAGGTTGAATCTCAAAACGATATCCGGATCTGAAGGCCGTATACGACTGAGTGAAGACGATGGCCCCTCCGCTGCTGAATTCCTCGAGGACGACTACGACGAAGACAATCCCCATCTCAGCCTGAACTCGGATACGGACACGCTATCGGAACAAATGAAAAGAGCAACGAGGGCATGGGGAGAGCCAAATATTGCCGCATTGTCCTCAGAGACAAGCGCATCGACAACCTCTTCTCCACCGCCGTCCCTCCCAGCGCAGTCGGCACGAGACCGCGCTTTCCTCCGACTTTGACATACGTGTGTACATGCTCTCCCGTTACCCGCTGTCATATTGATTATCATACCCGGACACAAGTCTACTATACCACTAATACATTTATGATACCAATCGTCGTGCCTAGCGATACCATCACACGAGAATAGGACCTTTCTTATCCACAGGGAACCGCAACGCTGCCAAGAATAGCGCCTTCGGTGATGCTGACGCCTCAGATACTCGACTGGACATGACATGATTGTCATATCCTTTAGGCGACTCCCTGCGGTCCTGCACGGTCTCAAAGCTTCCCCACGGACGATCCTTCTTTCCAGAATTGGCTGTGAACTCGACCTACTTCATGGTCAGAAGGGATTCATACTGTGCGAAATAGGGGCTTACCGAAGCATTGGGGTGATTGCAACTGACGAACAAGCTGTAGCGGGATGCCTGAAGCGTTCCTACGACCAGGAATAAATCCTCTTTTGCGATGCCATGCTGCTCTCCGTGGATCTTGATGATGGAGTCCGCCGAAGCCTTGAACCATGCTTCGGGAGGCTTGGTCTCCTCCAAGTAATGCCAATCGGGCGACTCGCAAAAACAATGAGCCAATGGCGTTCCTTCCTGCATCTCGAGCTTGTAACTAAAAGTGCGGAACAACTTTCGAGACTTCTGAGTGGCGATCTTGGAGTGCTTGAGGATGGGGTCGCCGAAGCCCAAGATAGAGGGGATAGAGATCTGGGATTCGAACGGTACGTGGAATGGTTTGAAGGCATTGAAAAGCGTCGTAAAGGTCCTGCTATTGGGATGCATGTACCCGACATCCCCCACATTGACTGACACTGGGTTCCAGAGAGGTATTCTCACTATCCAAGGAGTCAATGCCTATGGTACAGAGTGGGTGACGTCAGTACTCACGAGTCCAGTGAAAATCATGCTGCACGCGGCGGTACAAGTCTTCATGCTTCAGTTCCACGGACATAACAGACGGCGATCTTTCTTTCGCAGCATAGTCCACCCTCACGAATGAAGGCTCTGAGTCCTCGTCATACACTGGGGTATCATGCGCCTTCAAAGGCCGCACAGATCCTAATTCGATAGGCGTGTTCACCGCAAGGATGTCGGAAGCGGGGAGAGGCGACTCGAACTGAGGCCCATGCGTGTAGCGAGGAGACACGATGGGTTCCCACCCCCGTGAATCCTCCTGAATTGAAGTCGGTAGCATGGGAACCGGCATGACGGTGCTGGAACTACTGGGAAACTGCTGCTGATTTTCTACCCCGGACGGGCCCAAGTGGAGGTCGCTGAAATTTGACGAGACCCAATCTGGAACATACGACTTGCCGGTCTCCTGATAACTGCTTGAGGCTGGTTTAGACAATGATAGTGAGCAAAGTGGGTTCGCCGTTCGAGAGTTGACCACTCACGGGACGAAGCAGAGACAGAAGGCGAACGCTCAAAAGTCATCGCGAGGTGCTCTGAGACTGGAGGAAACTCCGGCGAATGGACAGGGGATTGGGGGGACAGGCTTAGCCGTTGACTCTTCCTCCTGACGTCCTCAAGTGCGCCCTCCTCCGCTTCGTCAATCAAGTTCTGGACCGTATGAACGATGTCTCTGAATTCCGGGCGGAGGAGGGGATCCTTATGCCACCATTGATCGAATAGCGCATCGAGTCCCGGATTTCGGAAATCCTGGGGAATGGGAGGGCGAAGATTCTCAGCTACACGACAAATGAATCAGTAGCGGCTAGGGAAAAATATGACGATTCCTTACCTACGATACGATGGCATAGATTGCTGTCCTCCATAGATCCCCAGGGCACGCTTCCCATGGACATGATCTCGATGCAAGTGATGCTAAAGGCATAGACATCCACGGCAGCGGTCAGGTCACCTTCTGCTCCGTTCAACAGTTCAGGCGCCTTCCAACGAGCAGTTCCCTCTGTTCAGCTGACAGTTAGCGAGGGAGTTTCGACCTTAGGGGGCACATACTTGGCGTCCATCCGCTGGCTCGATAGATATCGGTCCTCCTTTCGCTCTGTCCGAAATCAGAAATAACGCAAGAGAGGTCATCGTTCACTAGAACGTTTGAACCCTGTCGGCAGTTGTATGAACCCTCAACCACGAGAAAAAGAAAGGAACAAAACGTACCTTGAGGTCGCCATGCAACACTCCGTTCTCGTGGAGATATTCCATCCCTCGCGCGATATCCAACATGAATCGGAGGATGTCGCCGTCTCTCAAGACATGGCAGCGATTGAACTTGCTGTCGCTCTTGGATAGCGGCAGAGTGAATGGCTTGTCGAGATCTGTGCTGGATGGACTACCAGTGCCATACCATCGGTTGTGGTGTGCCTGTTCTCGCAGAAGGGAGTTCGAATGTCGCCTGGAATGCCACCTTCGCTCGGGGCCCGGCGAACTGCCACATTCCCGCAGAACGTCACCGAAGACTCCTTCCAGGTCGTGCTGGCGTATAGCGTGCAGGAAATCTACGAGGTTGCCGTGCTTGGCATGTAAGCTTACGAAGAAGAGCGGTTCTTCAGTCGAGTTGCTGGCGCCAAAGAGTGGGAGNATGTTGGGNTGACTCAACCCTTTCCAGATCCTCATCTCATTTTCGAAAACGGTAGGCTTTGTCTTGGGCGACAGAATCTTGATCGCGACGACTTGTTTGTTCCATAGTCCGCGACGNACGGTAGAAAAGGATCCATAGCCAATGGTCTCCAGTTCCAGGATCTTGAACCTGAGGGCGAAAGCGGTCAGCAATCACGAGCTCAAACGCAAAAGAGCCCTGTACGCCTCACTTGTTTATAGCCCAGTCGGGGCATTCGACCACNTCATTCTCAGTCATCCGCTTCATCGCATCGACACCACGTCGNATGAAGGTCTCATGTATCCCAACATCCTCAGACGTTGGAGATGTCCTGCCCCCTCGCTGGTATTCCTGAAGTTCGTGCTGCAGCACGGAAATCGCCTGCGGGAAGTCTTTGACATCAATCTGCAGGAGCCTGATGATGAACGAATCCTTGCCAGCGTCCAGAGTCTCCTTGATAAGCTGCTTGAAGTCCTTCATGTCACAATGGCTATCGAATTCATTTTGCATACGTTGATGCTGCATTATCTTTGCGAGAGGGTCTTCCCCGTGAACTGCTGTGGTGGTCCCGGAGCGATTTCGGTGAGTAGGAGACCCATCCCTCGACCTCTCTCGACGCCGTGCTGAACCTGCGATTACGCGGTGGTGGGCTTGGCCGATCTGCGCGCTAGATCGAGGCTCTGGGGATGATTGTCGAGTTCCCACCTGCTTGCTCCGCGACGATGCTGTAGCCTTATGGAAGGTGGGTCGCGTAGAGGTTGCAGAGGGGGACCGTCGCATGTCAGAGCCCACATCGTTACCGGAGTTCGAGATAGGCATGGGGACACCCAGTCTCTCATCAAAGGATCCATATGGCGAAGGAGACCGATTCTTGATACAGAGGATAAGCTCAGGGTCAAACTTTCAGCCAATGACAAGGACTTACTCCCGTAAAGCATGCCGACAGAGTTTGCTCGACGAGACTAGGACTGGGGTGGTTCTGCGGTCGGGGGCTGCATAACAGCAAGAGTTGCTGATTCTGGGAAGCTATATCTTCATTCTGCCTTCGCAGCTGATCGGTAGTCTCGATGACGAGCTTCATCGTGCTCAACTGGACTGACAGCTATGGTAAATTCGTCAAGGTGCATTCGGTTTCCTAGAAGAATGAGACCGTACAGAGAACAGCTTGAGGGAGCTGTTAAGTCCTTCGTCACAGGCGGCAAATTGCTCTTCCATCTCCCTCCTCCCGAGAAGTCGCTTGATGAAAGGTGTCTTCTTCTGCGTTTCGGCTAAGACATGGACCTTGTTGAACGCCCTGACCACGCTTCGATCAGTCTTGACGAACATTGATAAATGGGCGAACCTGGCCGATAACTCACCCCAGGAGAGCGTCCAAGGCGCGTTGCAGAGTTGAGCAAACACGGTCCCCCGCCTCTTGGACTTCTTGCTTTATGCTCACCAGGAGATGGGCGCAGCGCTGCGTCAAGCGTAACAACCGCAGCCTGTTGTTCTAGGTACAAAGACTATGAGTGCATCGGTGAAGCAGGGCATGGCCCTCACTTACCGACACGGTTTTGACGATGTTCCAGGTAGAAACTAGCACTTGGGCGACGATCTCCAAACCAGGAATCGGAACAAAGGCGAGAATACCAGAGTCCACTATCTTCACAACCACGTCCATGGTGAGCATTGTCACGGCCTTGATTGCTTCCCTAACGGACTGCAAAAGCGAATCAGTCACAATCCTCTTAAGTAGAAAGGGTGTACATGTGCTGACCTGCTCCGTGCTGTCGTATGCGTCGGTTTGCTCCGGTGGAACGGAGTTATTGCTGCAGTAAGATGCGTCGCTCTTGGTAAATTGCATTCCAAGGCCGCCGTCTCCCTCCTTCCAAGGGCGAGGGCGAATAGCACTCTGGTCGAACACATGCTTTGCTGGACGGAAGGAGTCCGGTGGTCCAAACCTCGAAGCTGCAGGTTCGGTCAATTTACATTACCCCTACTTGGCAGAAACTTTACGACTCACGCGACTTCTGTCTGCCGAGGGGGGTCCCAGGTTCCGAAGCGGCATACGAAGACCTACTTGCCGCCCGCACCCTCCTCGCAGGATCGGGATAGCGCTCGAAGCTCGCGTCACTGGCAGCCGACGATTCTCGGCAGGACGGTGGGCGAGTTACAGTCAAATTGGAAGGGCTATGCCGAGTTCCACTTGGCTCCGTTGAGGTACGCTGTCGACCTTCATGACTGGAGGCAGAGCGTGACCTGTCCGCATTCATAGGGGAGGGCGGGGTCATTGCCTTCCCGCCTAAGGAGAGTCGATGGGATTTTGAGAAAGAGCTGGACGTTATCATTGCCGGTGAGTCTACTGAACGATTGGAGGCTGCCGAGCGTCGCAGTTGTCTTCCAGAAGTGCTTTGCAACATTGCTCCAGGTGCTCGAGATGACAGCGAAGCTGAGAGGGTGTGTGAGAGAGAATCGCCATATCCTCTCCCTGGCGGACTAGACATGGTGGGTTGTGAGAGGGGGATGGTCGCAAGTTGCTGGCTGGGACCCAGCGCGGCAATTAAAACGCGTCAGAGGCTGACACGAGGGCGGTGACGAATGCGTGATCGAGCTATCCCGCCTGGACAAGCCAATTGCGAGCCACGACCCCCCAGAGCGACTGAGATTCTTGGACGAGGCCTTCATGTCTGGAAAGAGCCCTATGGACATCTTCCGCTTACGTATCATGACGGTCGTAAACAAGCGGCCTGCCAAGAGATCATCGAGTCAAAGCGCCAGCTGCCAGTGCGATCAGTCTTGTCCCGTGATGACAGGATTTCCTGTTCTGGCGGTGCGTTGGGGTGCCGACTCGGAAGAGGGTCAAAGCTGCTTGCATACACCGTTGGAGCTCATGCTTATAAGGGACACTAATCACNAAGTTCCAATGTATTAGAAAACCCTAAGCTCATCATAAGTCTCATGAAGAAACAAGATTCGAGCGATGTAAGGTATCGTGAGGTGTTCAGCCAAAATGACCGTAGTAACTACTGATAATGCATATCTAAGGTTGGTGCGAACAGTGCAGTGGGATCACGGAGATAAGTTATGCATGCAATGAGTAAGACAGAAACCCATCAAAACCANTNAGAGTAAAGNCCTTCACCAGANACCGGAATCTTCCACACTCAGGCTGCCGCCAAAATCTGCGAAGCAGCAGACACGGGCGTCAAGCTTCCCNNCCCTACAACTCCAAAGTNCATCTCCTTCATATTGAGGCTTCCTCCTCGTCTTTCGGAGGCTGAGGAACTTGAGCTGGAGAGGGACCATACTTGGAATGCTTGCGTAGCCGCGGACCGTACTTGATCAGGACAAGCGGTATAGGTGCCATGACAGTTGCCAGTAGACCAAGGAGGGTGCTCGCCCATCGCGGGTTCAGTTCCTCGTACATCTGCGTGGCGAAAAGCGGNAAACCGGCGCCCGCCATACTCCTGACTACGGTCATTGACGCAAGTGCCGATGCAGCGACTGGCAGATAGGCATCGACAACGTAATTGAACAACGCAAGCTGAANCGCGAACATCAGTCAACAACCAGTGGATGAGAGGCATATGACTTACGAAGAGAAGACAGATAGAGAATCCACTCGCCACGCCTGATATCAGAGGCGCTACGAACGAGATCCGCGAGTACGACGTCCATCCGAACCAGAAGAACGAGATGGCGAACAGACAGGGAGAGGTGCATGCTTCTGGATCGCTCGCACATACCGCGGGTTGCCGAACTGCATGTACGTGATCACAGCGAGGATACTTCCAACTGGTAAATTCAACAGCATCAGACCAGAAACTCCTGGGTTGAGGTGATGGTCCCGGGTGAAGACTGTCGGGTAAGCTTGAATGAGCAGGTAGACGCATCCGTAGATGAAGCTCATGTATGCGGTNATGGCGATGAGCATGGGTTCGCTGAATAGGATGACGAAGGGTTTGAGAAGAACCTGTTTGACCCTCTCGCCTGCAGACATCTGNATCAAGTCTATCGGTGCAACGTAGCGNGTATCATTTCGTTCCCTGTTGAGACGCTTGGCTTTCTGCCGNAGGAGTACCGGCTTGTAAGTCTCTGGNAGGGTGAAGATGATGAGNGCAAGGCATAACCCGCCCTGTGGTGATGAATTAGCCANGNAATGTCATCAGGCANCACGANCCGGCTCACTTACAGACATNGTCAGAATCCAGAAGAGCCATCTCCAATAAACATGNGCCACCGTAAGGTAACCCGATATTGTGGGACCAACAGCAGGTCCAGCNAAGGGGGCAATCTTCATGAAGGGTAAGNANGCNTGTCATGAAATGTAAACTGAGATTAACTNGCTACGCACAGTNAAGAATGCCATNGCCTTTCCTCGCGTTCCTGCATCCCANATATCACCGACAACNCCCCTACANAGTTTCGTAAGCCGCGANGNACGGCTGNANGGAGGATGTACGCACCCTGAGTTGGTCACTGGTGCAGCCGCGAAAATGCCGCCCAGCATCCGGAAGACGAGGATCGATGCCTTNTTCCGTGAAAGGGCATTTCCCACCTGGGTGAGAACGTATATGACAAACGTNCCAATNAACACTGGCTTGCGTCCGTACTGTTNANANATATNAGTATGGTNTAGAATANCCGCTCTCGACGACACTCACTTGCTCNGAGAGCGGNGCCCACAGNAGNGGGCCAACGGCAAANCCAAGNACGAACAGTGANATTGTCAGTACNCCNAGGGTATGNGACATGTGGTATTGGGCAGCCAAAGTCGGCACNACACCAGTGGGACAAGAGCTCGCGAGCGTCGCATTGAACACCAGGGTCGAAGAAAGGATAGTNATATACCACCTCTTNAGCCTCGACCAATTCTACAATATCNAATGTCAGTCTTNCCAAAGCCAAGGGTGAGAAAGATAGCACANACCATAGGATTTGCAGCCTCTCCCTCCTCCCAATCCACGACAATCCTCTCCTCATCGACGCTGGACACCCGCTCCGAGAGCAGCTCCTTCTCCTTCATTTTCGGCGACGCCAATGTCGCAGTCGCTGGGGTGTCCNTNGCCGACACATGACCAGAATCTGAGGGAGNGCGTGTCGANGACATCTGGGGGGATTCCGCGAAGCATAAATAGTCCCAAGAATCTTATATATACCATCGGCGACAGTAGGAAGACGACATCTGGACCTCGGGGTGCAGGGGGCTATTGCTGGGAANGTGCNCCAACAACCTTGGAGCCATAGTCTGNCATTACAAATGCAAGGCAAGGGTGACGTGAAAGCAACGACTCGCCGCAGGCGATCTTGTTGTACCTCAACATATCGAGGCGATTGAAGTGCGATCAGGAGCGGACAACTGCCTACAACGGCGAATTGTTGGCTCCTTGTGAGAGTCCGAAGATGTCGAGCCCTTGCCCTGTCGCCACCAAATNCCACCGCCCAAAAGGGGNTTGCATCTATCGCCGTGCAGGGCGACAGGCCACACCCAAAGGTTCGGAAGGAAGGCAGCCGAGGTCCTGACTCAGCGTGGAGAAGAGCCTAACTGTGTNATGTGACCTATNTCTCCTCTATTAATTCACCGGANTGGTGNTTCCAAGCCTTGTTATAGGCATGCTACGTACCTGCAGGTNNCCTGGAGGCGANTTNATCCAAGTCCTNNAGNGCTTNCTCTGTAATTATACGCTANNTGGTCGGATGATCGGCAATTTAAACAGCTTTCGTCGCCACCGAAGGNACCGACAGAGGTTTCNTCTTCTNTTTCGTCATCAAGAGNTCTNCTGGANATGGCCGTGAAATCTGCGTGAAATGAATAGAACGTTGCACTTCAGTAAGGTCGGTCANCTGAGCTTGACTGTACGTTTAACCGAAGGTTGCCATCTCATAGATAACGCGGCACGAGGACGCGCGTCCGGCCTGGCAGCCTACGCGTTCCCCCGCTTNAAGGCGGATGCTAGGAAATTGCCGTCATGGAAGGAGCAGAATACACCAGCTGCGGAGACCATGTTGACTGTTGGGAAGATCTGGAAATCTGATACTGAGGGCGGTATAAATAGGAGCANCACAACCCTACCTGGTCTCNAACACCATTCAACCACTCCCCAGTTCTNCTAAATTCAAGATGGTTACCGCTACAGCAACGATTCTAGGAGGCCCCACCGAGGTNAAAGTGGGCAGGATCTCTGTGAGNATCGTCATTGCGACCCACCTTGAGCTTCGTCTTGACTGTTGGTAACAGCATGGCTTGATGTTGATGACGTGTGTATCAANCGCCCACACCGCCCNGNANATCGCGCCATGGGCGCTTAACTGACTCGGCTTCACCCCAGTTGGACCCCNACGCCAGTTCCTGACGAGATATGCTTTGAGTCTATCAAGGCGGGTGNCGACGCTCTNCCTCCTGGTGTCAAGGCTTTCCTGAACGCTGGTGAGACCCTGCCGCGTGCCGCTTCTCCCGTCTCTATGCTCACTGGGANANCTTCNACGTCCAGGGGAGTTCTATGCNTATGATCATGGCACAGGAAANCTCGAGATGCTNTCCCGTTTCTANGCGAAGTACCCTGACTACGTAGACAAGACTTTCATCTCCGTGAAGGGTGCCGTCAACGAACGNCTCAAACCAGACAGCTCGTGAGNANCCTAATTCGTTTGACGGCTCCCTNTTCTAACNGAGNTCAACTGANCACAGGCTAGAGAACATCAGAAGGAGCGTGGACAGAATTCAACGCGCCCTCGGCCCTCTCAAGAAGCTCGACCTGTTCGAACCCGCCCGTGTCGACCCTAACATTCCCATCGAGCANCAGATGGAGAACCTTGCCACTGTCCTGAAGGAAGGCAAATTTACCCACATCGGACTCTCCGAGTGCAATGCGGCAACCCTNAGACGTGCTCATGCAGTCCACCCAGTCGCTGCNGCNGAGATAGAGGTCAGTCCCTGGGAGTATGGCGAGCAGCAGAAGGCAGTTCATCGAGACNGCTAGAGAACTCGGGGTTTGCGTCGTCGCATACTCGTANGTNCAGCATCCCTCTNCCTATCACCTCGCTCTTACAGTCTTNCNTCCATAGACCCTCTNGGCAAAGGTGTTTTGACCGGCCAGATCAAGTCGAACTGCCGATCTCCCCGGTGAGTAGCACTCATTCATTCCAGGATCAGGAAACTCACACCCGATGTCATGTAGAGGGCGATGTGCGGAGGCATCTCAGCCAGGCTCAAGGAGGGGAACTTTGAGCACAACATCGCCATTGTTGACCATCTCGTCGCGGTGGCCAAGCGCATCGGATGCACTCCCGCCCAACTCTCCCTCGCATGGGTCGCCTCCCTTGGACCCCACGTTATTCCTCTCCCTGGATCTTCGTGCGTATCACNNNCATTTNCCTGTACAAAGCGAAANNNCTGACACGGCGCACCTCNCCAGCAAAGCCTCGCGAACTTTGGAGAACTTGGAGGCAGGNGACATCAAGCTCGGAGAGGAAGACCTCGCTGAAATACACAAGATCATCAGCAGCCACGAGGTCAAAGGCGACAGGTACTTCGGGAACCCCGAGCAGGAGGCGTACCTGTGGGGATAGATACACGAGCAACGAGGCAGGCATTNGCTTTTCCTTCCTGAACCATANTNTACAACAACGCCAGACAGATGTATGAAAAGAGAGNGAGTAGTGAAGATGTATACAAGTGATATTACTATAGGATGAATTAAGGGGTTGGTGCAANGAAAGCGAGGNGAAGCGAAGACGGNNACANGGCGATATGATGAAAGCTAAAGCTTCAAACCAGAACAGCGTGNGTGTAGAACATGTGCNAATAATGATAACTAAGTGACGAAAGCCCGTNATATGCAANAAGGAAGACGAGATANACGAGTCCATGAAAGCGAAAGCNAGAAAGCGGAACAANGNACAGTTTATCGAATGGTGCAAGAAGAGAANGGCGTCTCTTTGACGGCTTTCGGCGGCTCACCCCAAACTTGCCACATCCTGATCGCCTGTTCTTTGGGCGAGGCCGTAAACACATCCTGCCCATTTGGCCCGAGACATGCGGTGCTGATACTGTGTCGATGAGCTTTGGTCAGTGTGAACAAGCGCTTCGCAGAGGGAAAGTCGTGGACAACTAGGGAGTGTGTTAGTGGCCCAGGAACTATGGTTGGCTTGCTGCGCCTCTCAGAGGCTGAAAGGGTAGTGGTCGACGGGGTGGCAACTATGGCTCCGGGTTCAGTTGATTGCCGTCTTCGGTGAGTACTGGCTTCTTCTTGAAACTGAACACCGTGTACACTGAGTATCTCTTTGCAGTGAGGCGCCCAGATCAGGGAGTGGACTGCAGCGTTCAGAGTCAATGTTTTCTCTGGTTCGAGGGGACCCTGATTGAGCTTATTGGTGCTCCAGAATCGCACCACTCCCTCCGGGTAGTATCCTCCGGTCGCAAGGAGGTCAGACTTCCAGGAACACCACGCAAGTGCCTGTAGAAACATCAGAGTCAGCGGAGACGCGAAGCGGGGGAGTCCGCACCTTGACAGGAGCTTTGTGCTTTATCTTGCTACTGCGCTTCACTGCAGTGAGAGTCTTTCGCTTTCGGATGTCCCAGATGTGGACATTGCCGTCCACATCCCCACTTGCCAGATAGTTGCCCGTGGAGTCGTACGCCAAAGAGATGACGGTCTTGCGATGTCCGGTGACGCTGTCAGAATTACGGAAAGGGTGTCCCCGGTCGCCAATTGACCAGTAGTGCGACAAAGAACGGACGTCGCGGACGCGAATCTCCCCATTTGACAAGCCATAGGCAAGGCTATCGCCACTCCAGCACATAGACTTGGCTGCTACCTCTAGTGTGGCACTAATTTTCGGCTCGTGAAGGAGAGTGGCCATCGGCGACTCGACGTCGAAGAGCTCACAAGCACCGTTGTCGGTGATGCATGCTAACTTGTTTTCGTGTTTCTGGTCCCCCCAAAGTATGGAAATGGCTTCCTTGGCAGGCTGTCGGGTCCCAGCGGTGAAGAAATGTGTTACCTTTCCCGTCGAAAGGTCCTGGTAGTATACATCTCGGCCGCACGCCACTGCAATCCTGTTGTTCGCGCTCCAGCTCAGGGGTGAGGAGTAAAGCGCCGTCGTGAGACCCGGGCTGTCGAGAATGCGGGAGGGTTGCTTGGTTTTCCCCAAGTTGTTGGTGACAGAAAGTCCATTGGAGGACTTTGTGCCAGGGAATAGGGTGGCAGCGCTTTTCCGGAGAAGATTGAAAGCCTTGCTATGAGAGGCGGGGTCGATGTTTTCATCCTTGTAGGATAGCCTCTTGTCGCTGAGCATACCAAACGTTTTGTACATTCGGTTAGTTCGAGGGCTAATTGTTAAAGGTACGACAGTCTGAGGTCGCAGAGGTATGAATCTGTCGAGCTTTTGCACTTTCAGCTTTCCCTGTTCCCCGCCACTGGATGCTCCACTCACGGATGTTGTCGAGGCATTCTCGCACTGGAATACTGGGCTAGAGCCACTAGGCGAGTCAAAGGCGACCTCTGAAGTTCTCCTCTTCTTGTGAGGTCGGACGCTCAGACTCGATGCAGGCGTCCAGGCTCGCTTTCTACCGCTCACAGGGGCCGGTGTTTGGAAAGCTTTGGATTGCCCGCTGAGAATAGGGTGTAAATGACCATGTTTGGTTAGAATAGACGAGATACTTACGAATCCATTCTATTATCATCCAGAATGCGGTTATGGCGAGCTGTATTTCTTGAGATGAGGACGTGGAAGAGGAGAAAGCATTCCCAACGCGTCTGCGTCCCCTGCTCCCGGGCCCGGCGGCTTGACGACGCGCCGCCATCATGATCNACCGTCGCGTGACCGCTTCAGATAAGATAAGATAAGCGTATGTAGCGGCACAGCCTCTGGNNNCCNNCGCNNGCCAGCGCCGNACTGNNTGGANTTGNACCGTNANCTTNTGCATCGCGAATGTCCTCTACCCCTCGTTTAGCTCTCAACTCATCTGTCTTCANACTCGTCTCAGGCTTCAGGCATGCCAGAAAGCATCAAAGCTTCAGAGTGCCAGCGGACTGGTCATGCCCTCGAAGCGCTTCGTGACAACACCGTCAAATACNCAGTGAGGAAAATGTCCTACAAGAGGACCGCAATGCACTCCTCAACATGGCTTCAGAAAATGATGGACACGCACTGTGGCTGCGCTACACAGGTGTGGTACACTCATCCGGGTCTGCCGCCCTCCCACTCAAGCTTCACCAGGAGGTCCTCCGCAAGTGTTCACCTACAGCGCACGCGGTTCGTGCAGCGAGTTCAGGCCAGGAATATGACGGAGGATCTCTTGCTGCCAGATCCCATAACTACGAAGCCAGGTATCAGACCATCATGGGGAACATTCGGACAGGCGGCTACACTCCGAGTCTAGACGACTACCACTTCCTCCTTTCCCAGTGCGTGGCCGTAGGAAACGTTCCTCAATCGTTGGAGTTGTACCGCGAGTTACAGTCGACAGGGAATACGCCCACAGAGAAGACTTTTGGGCTTATATTTCAAGTTATAGCCTTTCGTCTAACTGTTCCCATGCGCAAGAACGCTCGAGGAGGGCTGCTCGAGGAGGTCCAAACCATCTTCAACGGATTGCTGGACGACATGAAGAGGCTCAATATCCAATTCGCTGATCCAACCACTATTGAGCTCTCGTTCCGAATATTGAGTAGCACCATGGACTACTCGTCGTTCGAGCAATTCATGAAGTGGGCGTACAGTATCGATATGTCGCATCCTAACTGCGTTGCTCTCGACCGAGGAGAAGACGAGTCAGGAACGCGCATGTCTTTTCGCTTCTCCACAGCCGCCCTTAACACGGTCATCTTCTTCTTGGGGCGTACTGGCAACTTGTCTAAGATGACACAAGCATTTGCGGCCCTCACACCATCCCTCCGATACGCACACCAACACTTCTTGTCTTCGCCAGAAGTGGACGAAGCCGGTGCCCTGCTTTCTTCGGGACATTCGCAGCCTCGCGCCCAACCAGACACCAGTACATACAGACTCCTCATCCGCTATTCCACACTCGCGGGGCATGCTACCCTTGCTCTGCATTATCTCGACCAAGCCATATGGCTAAACAGCCAAATCTGCCGGAGCCTGCGAGAGACTTGGTTGAACAAGGCTCTGATATCTAGGCCGCCGTTCAGGCTGCAGGCGCTTCACTTCGCGCCTGTTTTCAAACTATGTCTGAAGACCAACAAGTCCGGTTTGCTTAGATCGTTGAACGGGAGGCTGGCACAGCAGGTCAAGCTAAAGGAGGTGGAGCTGAGCTGGTGGCAAGCGGAGTTGACCAACTATCAGCAACATCCCACCAAGCCGGTCGCTAGTGATGAGGCCAAGATCTGGCCTCCCTCATCGGCCTCAAAGGAAACGCAGCGCACAGATGCCCTGACCTCTACTCCTTCAACAATGCACACCCCTCGATGCGATGTCAGCAACGACTTCGATGTCTTCCTGAAACCCAAACCGTTCGATATTGTCAACCACATCCAGGGTCTTTACTGCGACATATCCGAGCTCGAGGAGCTGAAAATGGAGCTGGGCCGAGCCCTGCGTCGAAAAAGGCAGCCCGAACCCCTTCGTGTCAGCCCAAGAACACCATGCATTTCTCGACCTTAACATTCACTTCAGTCAGCGCCGTCGGCTTGCCTCCAGGATTCACTTTTGAGGCGGCCAGAATACAAGCGGTCTGTCATATTGAAGCGGAAGACGGCGGGGCCTTCGGTGGTGGATGCGGGTGCTGGACGCAAGAGAAACTAAGCCGATTTCACTCCCTCCCCTCGGTTCTGAAACACCTCCAAGCCCATACTAGTAGTCTACTCTTGCTACTCCGATGTAGTTTTTACAGCGCTACTACCGTTCGGTTTGTGCTCTCAGAGCGATAAGATAAGATTGGCACGATCACATGGAATTCGCGTGACCAACATCCACGCGTCCGATCCCAAAATCCCAAAATTGTCTTCCTCTCTGCTTCTACCGCTGTGACAAGCGTAGATAATGTACAGTNCTGACAAAATTCATGACAGGAAAGTGAGAACCTCCTTTATGAGTGTTATGGAGTCACAAATGTGGTNCCTTTGATCCAATAACGGCTGCAGTCTTTCAGGGTGCAATAAAATTCGTGAAAAAAAAGAGAGAGAAGCACGATTGGCGCCTAGAGGCAGCGTATGAGTGGCTTTGTGTTCGATAGAACCAACTGGAACGTTTGGCTTTGAACCGAGTGGCTCAGATCAGTACTAGTAACCAGGAAGAGAACAAGCAATGGACCAGCATATGATGACAGGACCACACGGGCACCCACCGAAGTCCCCGGGACCAAATCAGATCCTTAAACTCCGGCAATTTGCCATCGCACCCAGCTTTTGCTTCTTCCACCACCGCCAAAGCGCCGTAGAGGGCGTCGAGCGAGCACCCACCAGTACCGCGCTGCATTTGAGGGAGGCACTGTCTGCAATGGCAGAGAGCCAGAAAACCACGGCGGGGGCGACCAGCGCGGCGCTGGTAGTCGAA
>JANDKE010001057.1:0-17186 GCA_027627275.1 Coprinellus aureogranulatus
TCCGGGTAGCGCTGAGGCAGTTTAGAGTGGAATTGGCTCTGCCCAGAGGTCCGTAGAAATGTGTATTCCTTTCTTCGGGCATGAACTGTTGAGTTTGACAGTCCGTGCCTCCATAAGATATGATTGTGACACCCCCAAGTCTGGAAACGCTCGTCCAAAGTCGGCCTACCACCGTGGGCGTGGCTGTTCACAGAATCCAGTTAAAGTGGTGCGATTCCAATCCGGGCTCGCTCCGAGACGTTTTGGTTGTGCGGACCTAAGAAACCCTTGCGGTGGAAGCAGACGCACACCGGATTCAGTCGACTGTTCCAGTTGACCCCAGTGCGAGCAAATCAAGGCACACAGCGCCTTGGGGATGTAATCGTTTAAAGGGCTGAGAGGTAATTTGCAGAGCGAGCCTGAGGGTGCCCCTCGTCGCGTGTTCCAAGCGTGTTCAGCCTGGCACTAGCGAGGGGAAGGATAGTGTTGAGGTCCCGGTCAGTTAATTCTCAAATGGTGTGTGCTTCGCCTGTGGAAGGGGAGGTCGAACGAGGTCGTGGTGGTTATCAGTCAAAGGAACAGTCAAAGGAACGCCAGGAGTAGGTTCGTCCCAAGCCCCCCTAGCGTGCGGGTCAAGCGGAGCTTGAAATGGCTTCCTTAACGGGCCATTGTTTGGGTGCGAAGGATGTTTGATCCGGCCGCGGCCGGACCGAAGCAAGGGGCTTGCTCCGAATCTACGCCAGGAGTCGCCGCGAGTTCGATTCGGGCTTGTTTGGTCTTGTATTGCTGCCCGGATATTGGCAAGCATTTCAAATTCAACTTCCTCTCTTCCCTGACAGTCATCGCCTTCGAAACTCTTGCTCTTGGATGAGCGCCTCTCCGTCTCAGAATTTGAATTTTGGCTTTTTCAACACATTTGAAGGGTCCCCATGTCAAGCAAAAAACTTGTTGGAACAAGCTCTTTGCAAATTATTTGCGCTGCGGCCAGCTCTTCTAAGTGGCTCAGGTTCTGGGTCAAGGCGCTCCGATGCACTGCCGTTGCTTGTCCTCTTCATCTTCCTTCGCAAGAGCAAACCCATCGTCGATTCCAGACGTTGGCGGAGGCGGTGACGCTGAGTCGCGTTGACTCTTGCTCGGCGCTCCACCTACATATCTCGGTCAAAACGTGACGCTGGTAAATCCGGGATTACTCACTCGGGGGTACACTTCCATCCTTGACAGAAATCTTGGCCAGAGCGTCGCCCACAACCATGCTCGGCGTCTGGGGAGGAACACTGGCCCTAGATGCTGTCCGCATTCGTCGCGATTCCAGCTCGCAAATACGCTCGACTGCCCCGATGCATGCTTAGCCAGGATCGCAGCGCGCTTTCGACGGCGTTCTTCCATGATTTCTTCGATAGACTTTTCTTGTTCTGGCTCAGGTTCCGGCTCAGGTTCCGTGCCCGCTGCCTGTGCATCGCCCATCTCGACGTCCTTGCTCCCTGACTTCATATCTTGAGGGCGAGGTGAGATCCTATACAACCAGGTCGTTAGTTCTATGAAGGAAACTAGGGAAAATGACATCTTACGATACTCACTCGCCTTCTTCCTTCTCGTCATCGTCTGGAACAGCGACCACAGCGGCCGACTTCGACCTACTCCTCTCTCTCTCCCTGGTCCTACTGCGACTCCTCCGCCTCTCTCTATCGCGTCTGTGGTCTCTGCTCCTGTCCCGGTCTCTATCTCTCGAATATCGCCGACTATCCCGCTTGTACGAGCCTTTGCGGTCATACTCGGACCTGCTTGAGCGCTCGGAGCGTTCCTTCAGGTGGACATCCCTCCAATCGGCCACAGGAGACTCCTTGCGACTGCGTTTCGGCGTACTACCGTTACGATGGCCTTCATCGCGGTCTCCTGGGCGTTTTTGGGTCCCTGAGGAAAGGTTAGCCATGCTTTATTGCGTCTGAGGGTTATAGGGAGGTAGAATACGAATTCAAGCTCGATATATGGCGTAGGTTGTGGAGTCAAGCGTGGAGATGAGGCTTAACCACGCCTAAAAAAGCCCTTAATACCGTGGACGATGTCGAGCCGGGCCAGGTGGTAGTATGTGAGAGACCCTGTACTCAAAACCCCACAGCCAGGAACTTGGTATTTGCTCATGTTTAGTTCAAAGGCCGACGACCTGAACCCAGCGCAGAGATGAAACTGAAGGGAGTGGAGGAGAACAGCTACAGAATATGTGGAGGAAATTTAGTACGGGTGATTTGGCCCTCAATACCTGGGATCTGAGGCCTATAAGGCAGAGAATCTAGGGCTGAGTTTACAGTTCAGAATTCCAAGACACACGGACGATACTTCGTTCATTACAGATCTACGTTGGGAGAGCAAACGCATATTGGGTACATGAAAAGCATAAGCAGCTGGCATAGACATCATAGAGTTCAGTAGTCCGCCAAAAGCATTGACTGTACGAACGAGATAAATTAAGGAAAAGGTGTAGACCACCATCCTAACCATCCGAATCACTGAACAGCGATATCGGTCTATTCAACGGCGCAGGACTCATAAACTTCGGCGTAGTCGCACTCCCCATCCCAAACACCCCAAAGTTCAACGTCCCCTTCTCACTCCCAGGACTCACCACCCTCGGACTCCCCGCGGTAGAAGACGCAGCAAACTTATAGTCCGACCCAGGAATGGGGCTGAGAGGTACGACCGGAGGCGGAACCCACGAGTCGGATCCAGTGGGTCCCAGGTTGCCCCATGATGTCTGAGAGTGATCGTAGCGCTGGTACTGGGGAGGTTGGCCTTGAGGAGGAGAGGCGTAGTCCCACGGCGCGACATTAGGGTTGGTCGGCTGGCCATAGATCGGCGTTGGCATCGGGGCTTGGTAGACGTAAGACTGGGGTGTGGTATCCGTTGTGAGTTCTTGGTGTTCGTGCTCTTCCGGTTCAGGCTCGTGATGAGCAACAGTTCCAGCAGGTGTGAGCAAGCCACTATCGTATGCTCTCGATGAATCCCCTTCTGTTGTTGGAGAGTGAGACTGGGGAGGGTGACTGTGAGCGGCACGCGGTCAAACGAATACAGTTTTGAGATACGTACCGGAGGTTCAACACCAATCGTAGGCGTCGTCCCATTCGTTGCAGTCCTCACCAACATGGGCGTCATAGCAGGATGTCCTCCGGCATAGCTGAAATCCGGGGGAAGCAACCACCTCGATTCTTCACCCGACGACCTCGCACTCGGGTTCGCGTTCGGAGCATCAGGCGGTGGTGGAGAGTTCGGCTTCTTAGGAGGAGTGGACATGAACATCGCCGGAGCGGCGGATGCAGCTCTAGGCGGTGAAGGGCTGCCAGATGGAGGTGTAGGCGACTCGATGGTGGGGATCACGACCGGACTGGCAGGGGCGTACCAAGGGAAACCGTTGGATGAAGGTTCGACGGCCAGACGACGATGCAGCTACCGCGCTTAGGGTATTGCTGCGCGCCCTCTGCGTGGATTGGTGCCTGGTCTTCCTGTCCCAGTCTTCGCACTCTCTACGACGACTCTCTTCCTCTTGTCTCCGAAGCTCATCTTCTCGGCGCGTCGATGATGTCGTGCTTGGTCAAGGAGAGAGTCGCGTCTCCCGGTGCCTGTTGGCCTCATTTAGATCAAACCGCGATGCGCGCGGCGTCGCTTCTTGCCTCTTGACCACGTCCTCCCCTCTCTCTTCCATCCCACGTCGACCCGTCCACTGTCCGCGTCCCCTCTCATCCGTCATCGTCCCCCATCGAAACGCGTTCCTGCACCCTCGACCACAGCGGCGAACGCAGCCCTGGACACGATCGCCTGTTGGCTTGCACGATGCCTCGAGCGTCGTCTCTGGTGGTGAAGGATCGGTGGTCTCTGGAAAGATAAGGTCAGTGCAAGAGCTCTTATCAATTTTCATAGTGTGACTTACCCTTTTCCTTGCTCTACAGTACTGGATCTCGTCCTACCACCTCAAGTGGGGCTGGGCGCCCCAAACCATGCTTCACCCAGTGAATAGAACGAAACATGGTCAGTACATCGACGCATCTCGCGTTGAGAGAGTCGTACTCACCAAATATTGACCCTAGACACCGCGATCTCGACCAGGAAGACCATGCACCCTCCCAACCTCATCCTCAAGCCATCTTCGACTTAACGAAGCTTCTGCGACCGGACGCCGTCTCCCCCGACGTCAGAGCGCAGGGAACGCGCTCCCTTGGACGCGTTCTCGAGGGATATACTTAGATGTACGTGAGTACGGTAAGCACCGTTGTTCGAGGCTGAGGGAAAGCTTACCTCCTCCTAGGACCATGACATCTCGCGCACGAAGGCCGGAGAGCGCAAAGGGGAGGGAGAACGGGCTGGAAGGCAGCGACGGAGTGCATGCAACGAGGAATCGAAGCCTACACAGGGTTTTTTAGTGCGGAAACAACGACTCCGCGCCTTCTTCGACTCACAGAAGCGCTACAGTCCTCTCAGCATCCCAACACCTCAATCCGGTTGCCCAGGCATCCTCTATACGCATACGGTCCTGCCAGCCCTGCAGACGTCGATTTCGGCGGAGAGGCGGTCGTCCAAGCCTCTAGACACCTCGACGAAGGCGCTGTGGCCGAACGCCATCGTTCCAGACATCGCAGCGCAGAGGACGCGTTCGTTTGAACGCGATATCGAAGGATACGACTAGGGAAGTGGTGAGTACGATTAGATACGTCGTTTGAGGTCCAACGAGAGCTTACCTTCGTGTAGGACATGGTACCTCGCACACGAAAGCCTGGAGCGTCGAGGGAAGCGGCCAGGGCCCAGGGAAGCGATAGGGCAGAGCGAGAGGTTGGGGGTCCGAGAAGGGGTTGAAAGGAACGATGGACGTCCACACGACGATTGGGAGGATGGGGGTCTCAAGGATTCGAGCTAGAGTCGACGAGTGAGCTCGAAATCTTGCAACGAACTGCGATACACCTTGCTTACCTCGTAAATCTCCCTAGAACCTCGACGCTACACCCTCACCAACGCCGTCAACGCACCCTCCGTTCCCAGCGAAGGAACGCACGCACACCAGCACGTTCTCGACGTCTAGATCGAAGGGAATGGGTCAGCAAGTCGTAGCCCTGCGGACCGAAACGACGCTAACCCGGTTGGCACAGAATGGAGGCATGTGCGGGAGATGGACAGCAGAAAAAGGAGACGAAGGAGGAAAGGATATGGAGGTGCGAGAGAGCAGGGAGGTGAAGGACAACGGAGGGATAATCGAGGAAGAGGCACGATAGCTCTGCAAAGGATCGTTAGGTGAGTACGATTCGTACTTCTTGAGAGTAACCACGACGTACCCACCTTGCTTCGCGGACACCCTATATCGCTTCGTTCCAAGCCAAGCCACCCTCCAACCCGCCGTCTCCTCCCTCTATCAGCGCTGTTTCGCGTCGAGCGAAGACCAGGGGTCGACTATTGACCGGGACGTCGTAGTACTCTGCGGGGTGTCAAAGGTCAGTCAGTCTCGAGGTGTGTTGGTTGAAAACCAAGCGCTTACCTCGCATTCGACCCTTAGACCGTAGGCTCGGAATCGAGCCTTGTTCCTGCAAGTATGCAAGGGCGAAGATCGTTAGTGCTAGGATCGAACGAGTACGAGGGAATGGGCCTACGGAGAGATTGTCGAAAGCGTTGGCGAGGACGGGAGGGGCTAGACCGAGGGTAAGCATGCGTAGACCATCGTAGATACACGTTTGACTTACCACTTCGTTCAACAGGTCTTCGACACCGACGTACGAACGCCGTGGTAGTGTATCCATGCCTTCAATAGGTCAGTCAACCGCGGTTTACCTCTGCGAGAGTTCAGACGACTTACGACAGGCTTTGGTACTCGCAAGGGTACGATTTGTGACCCCCAAAGCGAACTCTGCGGCGCGTCGAAGCAACATGTTGGGCTGGAGTTGGGGGCATACGAGGGTCGTAGCCCTGTATACGCACACCGTAAGTCTCCCTTCCCAATTTCTACTGAACCGCATCAAACTCACCTCGCTTCACAGTCGCAGCCGCCGACGACAGACCTGGGATTCGTTAGCACGGGTCCAGGACGCTCGGACGAGCGTAGTAGCTCTGGGACGACGAGGGAAGGCTTGGGTTATGTATCAAGGTCAGTTTTCCTTCCGCGAAGTCAAGCCATGTAGACTACGTACCTGTAGCGAATGAGATACGCACCGTTGAGTGCGATTTTGCTATGTCTATGTGGCGTCGGGCCTGCGGGGACTACGATGAGTCTAGGGGAACGGCGAGGAGCGAGGGGTGATGTGGATGGCGTCAGTGGGGGAGTACGGTGCGCGTGGGTTCGAGTTCGGTTCGAGGGGCTTTCGTGTAAGGTGAGTACGACTAGGTAAACTTCGACCAAGCGAAGATGCTTACCGTTTGTCCAGTCCCCGTTCAAGACGACTATTGCGGCGTCAACCACTCCTCAAAGGAAGTCTATAGGTTAGGAAGGTCAGTATTCGTTAGAATACCGTTTGTCGGCTTGTACTTACTCGGTCAAGTCAGGCGTTGGAGGATGTAGTCCTTTGCCGGCGCGTTATCCGGGTTCGCAGACACCTGCGAGCGAGGAGGGTGTGTGTTGCGAAGGTTAGTTGTCTTGATTCACCCTCTCCCGAACGGATTAGCTGTACTCACAGACACACCCCAGGTTACAAAACTCGTGTAGTCCCAGCATGCCGAGACGATCGTGGACGGCCTATCTTTGAGGTTTCGTCAGTCGGTAGGTCTATACTATGCTCTGAAAAGCTTCACTTACCGAGCGTTGTGGACGCGTATCAAGGCCTGGTGGACCGTCAACCGTAAGTAATACTTCCATACCTCGAACTCATGCTTACGTCTACCGATAGACTCTTCGGCGAGCTCGTACCATGGCTCTGGGGATGTGTATAGGTCAGTAGTGTTTCGTTTTACGAGAAAGGCTTACTTACTCACCCGAAATCCCCACCATACCCTCTAGCAATGGTTATTCTGACGAACGGAAGAACGCGGCGCTCGTGTGTGTCAGAAAATCCTCTGCGCTCTCGGGTCTCTTCCACTTGGAAAGGCGGTGAGACGAAGGGCTGGAATGTGATATGGTAGGCCGAGTTCCAGTATACTATGCTCCGAATTGTGAATGAGCACTTACCCCAAACGTCTAATCCTAAGCAACTTGGCGTCCCAGCACCGTTGCGTTAATGCGAATGAAGAACGCGGCGCTCGTATGTGGCAGAGACCCCTCTACCCTCTCGGGTCTCTTCCACTTGGAAATACGGTGAGACGAAGACCTAGAATGCGATACGTAGGTCAGCTCTATTATACTACACTCCGAAATCAAATGCGCACTTACCCAGATCTAAATATAAGCAGCCCAAAGTCAGCGTCCCAGCACCGTTTCGTTCATGCGATATAAGAACGCGGCGCTCGTATGTGGAAGAAGTGCGAAGTATGTTGTGAGATCGACAGTCAGTAGCTGGAGGAGACTCACCCGAGTCGAGCAATACTCCGAAGTAGAAGTGAGTCAGTATCAGTGTAAAGGGGGTGGTGAGCACTACTACCTTTGCGGTTTGAATAGACTTTACTGACCCTTCGACTAATGGAAAGACCAGCAGTCTCAGGCTGGTGAGGCGAAGGTCAGTGTTATGATGTAAAACGCGTATAGAAGAAATTCGACTCATCTTAGGTTACTAGAGAAGATGGTGGTAGGAAAACGTCGACGAGGTGGGTGGGAAGCGTGCGGGATAAGTGGAGGTTAGCGGGTATCGAGTGGGACGTGGCGGAAGGAAAGAGCAAGGCGCATCACGAAATGATCGCGCTCTGCGACTCACTGCAGTCGCTCGCTGACGACGAGAACTTAGGCAGCAAGTGAAAGCTACGGTAAAGAAGGGGGGTGAAAGAGAGAAAAAAAGGCAGTATAAAGCGGATATGACTGTCCAAAGAGGAGAAGTGCGAAGGAGAGAAAGGGAGGGAAGTTGGGATGTGATGCTGTCCTCCTCCAAGTCCATCCAGCTTATATCCCTCCCCGCTCACCCATTTCTCACAGAGTCGGCTCCCGGACGTGCCAGCTCATGATCCTCAAAGTCAGAATATTCGGACATCGCTCAACCGCACCCAATTGTTCAGTACATTCATTTACATTGTACGGACACTCGGGACGTGCTCCTCCATGCACCCATCCTCCGTTTGCTCTCATTTCTTCCCTCGGGACGGACGCTAGAGCGGCTTCGGCTGCCCATCAGGTATCTGATTGACAGGTGATGGAGCCAAGAGGCTGCTAATTTTCGGAAATGCGTTCTAATGGGCTGTTTCGGCGGAACGGTGCGAGGAGGAGAAGGTCTCGCCACGGTGTGCGTGTGCGGCCGCCCTTGACTTCGGGTGGTCCCCTGTAGCTCGAGGGTGACCTCCAATACGTAGTTAGGTGACTTAAAGAGTTCTCTCACTGTATACATCTACGCTAAACGCGTTCTCTCGAATAGAGTCTCAAAGATCGCGCTGTTAGAAGGGGTGAGCGAGATAAGAGTGTACCGATGCATCGCGCCTCTCGGATTTGATTGGACAGCCGTATTGTAAATACATTATACTCCCCTGAAGTTGTGACTACCTTCAAGCGCTTCGATATCGCAATCTCGTTTATTCCAAGTTTTCGCTGCGCCCGCCTCCTCGACAGACCCGAATGATCAAGTCTCATATGCCGATACGACAGAGGCTTGCTTTCGGCGTGGCGTCTGTCGTAACGTACTTCATGTATTTGTATCTTAATGTGTGAAGCCTCCTTTCGGCTCTTGGAGAAAGGGGCGGAACTTCGCGAAGGAGATTTTTGGTGTTAGGTGTGAGCATGGGGTTTCACGTTCGATGTTGTGCTGGGTTCCGTGCGTCCTAAACCAGGGTACCATCTTGTAGGAGAACTGGTCTCAAGTATCTTCAGTACTCATACCTTGCCATGCACTCCTGATTCTCTCAAAATTCAGCTCGGGATTGCGGCTTTACTGAGCAGAGACCATCCAATCCCAATTTAAGCGCCCGTCGGCGATATGCGAAAACTGCGCTGGATACGCAGCTTGGAACTTGTTCTACGATTCGATTCGATAATTAAACATGTGTAGTACAAGCAAGGAACTCTAAATGGTGGTTGGTGGGGCTAGTACGAGCGGACACGAGAGCTCTGACCGCTGATGGTAAGGAAGCGACCCTGGCATCAATAGAACTAATTGCACGGCGGCATGCGCAATTTCAAACGTAACGCTTGGCGAAAGATCGCACCGTAAATATGCCTCCCGAGATACCCCTCGGGTCTCCTGCGGGGAATGTGCGCCACCCCGCGCTGGAAAGGCATAGATTATGACGGGGGCATGGAGAACGGTGCGATTGCCTCGCACACGGCATGGTAAATCTCTAAACTGCCTTTTCCATGCCATATAAGTACGAGTATCCGCCATGCAGCTCACGAGTGTGTACTCCTCATAGACTCTCATTCTGTGCCATCTCAAACTCATTTCAAAGTTATCCGTCGCCGGATATCCCATTTCGGGAGATTAAGGGCGGGATTATGGCGAGCGAGCGTGGTGCTCGCGCTCCGAACCGAATGATTTGGCTGGGAATGTCAGTCATTCATTACTCTCGAAACTAGCGGAGGTCGTTCCGTCGCGAGGACCAAGGTGGCGGAGTCATGATGCACCGGCGCGGGTGAAAGAAAGGTGAACACGATGAAATCAGAATTCCGGATTTGACAAAGAAGATGCAAGATTACGTACCGACGCCTATCCGTAGACGAGAGCCCTTGATGTGATTGAACTGCGATATAAATAAAATTAGTCTGTGAAACGGGAGGGTCATACGCAATAACTCACCGGAATAGGGTACTCGGAGGGAGTGTCCTATGCGGAGAAACTCAGTCAAGTGCAAAACATGTGCAATGGAAAAGTAGAACTCACTGGACAAGGCTGGGAGCGAGCATCTGCTCACCAACTGACCGGTATTCGCAATAAACCATGCGCCATTTTCAAGGGAGGGTGATTGTTGGTGTTGCGAGGAAATAAGCGCCGGCATGGCGATGTCAAAGTCACGATATATTTTCTTCCGGGGATCGCTCCCTTTGAGTCCCAATGGAGTGATGGCTGGCGGATACAAGGCGGATAGTCCTTCTGCATGTCACACTGGAGAGGAGGCATTGGACCTGCCTCGTCGGTGAAAACCATCCGCGGTTTCGAGATGAAAGGGAGAGCGCGAGCGGCGTAGCCGCGGCTCACATATCGAAGACACTATATAATTGATTCCGGGAATCGGTGTGAGCGAAGTAATCGGAAGGGCGATTATATATGCTCACCAGGTCTGTAGTCATAGTGTTCAGTTCTTGTAAATAGTTCTGGGTCAGTGCATCAGTATCCCCAACTCGAACCCAGACTGTTCCCGTACCTGTTTCTGCTATAGCCCATCTCTACGCCACCACCCCAGCTGTGTTTACGTGGTTTGATATTGGTGTCGAGCGGATGTCAGGTCTTGCTGTGAGCTGCGCTGACGGGTAGGGGAAAAGCCCTGAAGCGGAAATTCGATTTTTGAGCTTCCGGGGAACGGTAGAAGAGGGAAGGGAAGAGTACAAACTTGCAAGAGAAGGCGACTTACTGCCACAAAGTAACTCTGAATCCCTCTACCTAGGTGTATAGAGTTAGAGAGAAATAGTGCGGTTGCGTAGAAGACGCACAAAGTTGAGGGTGGATTTTTTGAGTTCCCGTGAGCGGGACATGGCGAACGGCTCCAGGAGTGCTTAAGACTCTGGAGGGAGACTTGAGACAGACCGTCACGAGCAATGTGACATGGTCCAGTGCAAGGCAGCAAAGGAAGAACGCTGTAGACAGCGAGCTCGGCGTTGAGCGAAGTCAAAGTCCATGGCCGTGACAGCGAGAGACATGAGAGTGAAGGGGGTAAAATTGAGGGAAAAGGACAAATTCCGGAGACCCAGTCCATCCATAATATTGAGGCGGAAGACCAGCCGAATTTGGGGTCCAAATTGATCTTGAACGGAGATTGAGGATGGCCCCGAAGCCTCGAGGCGCGGAATATCCCAACAACCCAGGAACCCTTGATAATGATATATTGCGTGGGGCATGTTGATGGAGCACAGCATGCAAGACCTTGAGGGAACATCAATCATGCAGCTCCTGTACTGTTTACACTCTACCATTGCAATGAGAATGCTACGTACTACAGTGTGCGTTCACGACAATGGCTACCATGTATTGCGCAAAGGGAGAGAGGGAGGGACAAAGCAACGAGGCACCACTTTCGACTGGGAACCGAGCTTTGGCGGAATTAACCTCATTAGTGTCGGGAGAAGACTTCGGGTTTAGTTCAGGTGGCTGAGGTCTTGGACCTGGCTCGCAGCTAGAGGGAGCAAACCATTAGAGACTCCTCAGGTTCTCTAAAGGACTCCAGCCTATGCAACTGCCATTGCATGAGTTGAGGCCCTTTAGAGATAACCGAGGAGGCAGGAAGCGGAGAGAGACTCACCGGAGGTATGGGAACCGAGGAGTGGGAGCCAATGTCAGACAAAGCAAGACTAGTCTCTGCCAGCGCATGATGGGTGGGTAATCTTCCGTTCCATCCGATGCGCAACCAGACACGTAGCGCATTTGTTGAATGCCAGGCAACAAACATGACCTTGCAGAGAGAGGTATATAAGCCAAGGGAGAGGAACAACACCCACCATCCCTCCACTATGCCCCGCCATGCTGTCCCTATAGTAGTCGGTAGTCATACTCCTAGTCAGTAGATAGGCAGCGTCCAGCACCACACCACCCGAGGGCGCGGTGTCGTGGTGTAAAGGCGTACGGGCGTCCCAAGTCATGGATAGCGGGGCGGCGCCTATTTGGAGGACGGGGTGTAAGTCCGCGGTGGAGGCGCCATCGGGTAGCAGTGCAGGCAATGGAATGCTGTGATGAGCGTGGAACGTCTGCGGAGCGGCGTCGACCAGGTTGGGTATGGCCATCCTTCCGTGTATGTGCAGGGTTGGTCAATGTACATGCCGTCCAGTTGCGGTGCACTTACTGTATCGAATATATCGCAGCGGGTCAAACGCAAATACGAGGAGCGTTGGTATGGGAACTCGAGCGGTACACGGTATAGACAAGATGTAATGAGACGAGTAACAACCTGGAACGACGACCTCCGAAGCGATGGTGATGAGGTTCCAAAGCGAAGAGTTTCGAGGAAGTTGGATGGACGTCGGAAGAGCAGCTTATCTGTGGGGAGTAAGTCAAACACTTGATCTTTCGTGCCACTCATTAAGTACTTACTAATTGGAAAGCGAGTTACAGAAGATACTAGCGCACATATGCATGCATAATCTCTTGAATCCCAGATGACCTATGTCATCGCGATCCATGGTTAAATCGAGAGGATCGTGCAACCACAAGCGTTTCCTGGACCGAGCACGGCCACACCGACTCGGAGAACACACCCAGTTCGACGAATGCCCTCAGATCTGTGACTCATTGACAGTCGTCTGCACAGAGACTCGCAGAAAATCCAGTGGCCAAGAATGGGTGCTCGATCTCTCGACTAGGCATTCTCTCTGAGTGCATCCAAGGCAGAAGTCATTGTCAGCTTCCTTTAAGGCCGGGACTGTAAACGGAGGAAAGACTCTCATGGGAAGTCCAACTAAAGGTGCATTGCACTCGCGCCCTTGCACTTTGGGTAGATTAAGAAGCATTGATATGACCAGTGAAACTTGGTCCGCCTAAAACATCGCACTTAATCTTACGTCCTAGCAGCTCAGGAAATCCTTTCTCAGCGTGCATCTGCTGTTGGCTCTACAGCAAAGCAAGGAGAGTGGCTGATAGAAACTATCAGACGGCTGCGCAAGAAAAATCGGTGAGGGTGAGGCTCTCGAGTGCCCGCCACATATAGGCATAACCATTATGCAGAAGTTTGATCTCCAGCATGCCCGACTTCAGAGCGTCATTTCTCCAACAAAGCCGGGAACATCGATGCTTACTCCACGTTGTAAATCTTACGACCTATAAGCAAACGTCCAGAGTAGAAGGTTCTGAGCCCATTTCAAAGCATGGAGCGTTCAATTGGCCAGCTGTGTACCGGCAATCATAGGTCGAAGCCCCTTTCCTGTGGGTCAAAGCGACAGAGAGTCCGACAGCAACCCGCGATCGTACAACCGCAAGGCATAGGGCAAGGCTGGCACTTAACCATCCCATGCTGCCCTGGACCCGCAGAGGCGGTGTTACATGCTGCAACGCCCTCGCTCTTGCCTAATGTCAAGTCAAGCAGAGCTAACTCCGTGTGTATTGAGTTTTATATGAGCCCTCGTGGAAGATTCATTTTCACCGGCAAATTCATACGTCAGCGTATTTGGGACTCCCCTTCGTCATTCTCGGCACGTACTCCTCCAAGCTTCGCATTACAAATGCAAACCCTTCACCTGGACCTCGCTTCCCTCCCTGCGGCTGAAGACCAAGCGCTCATCGTCGCTTGGGAAACACAAGCGCTTTCCGCAGTCCCAATGCTGACAATTAGGCGCCCGTCGATACTCGATAATTGCGGACCCCGGTCTCCCGGTAATTATCACTATGTCAGGTACGTAATCATGTCTTAGACCTGGGGTATCCTTCGGAAAACATGAATCTTGGGTTCCTGGCCGTGACTGCTATGGTGTCGGTATCTGGACGCCGCCATTTTGATTCTGACCCACAGCACAACAAGGTCCATTTCACTCGGAGCTCGAATTAGTCACAGGTTGACCAGCGATCACAACGTCAACACCCTGTCCTCACTCCACACACCACGGAAGGAAGGCTATCCAGCTTCCACGAATTTGTTACCTGCCTCGAATGTTTGGTTTACTCAACGTGCTGTGAACACATCGCCGAAGAGACAGGTTGGGTGAGATGTTGAAAGAGTCGAGGGGGTTACGGTGGGCATCGTTGTTTGAATTTCTTGTTGGGTGTATACATGAGGGAGTCCCCTCTCCTAATGACTCTCCTAGCAGGTCAATCTATCTGCCGTCTTGAATCCGTCAGCTTCTCCTCTCCGGATCTACACAACCGACGGAAGCTTACCTCTCAGGTCATTCTCCTGACCTAAAAGGCCTCAATACGACGGGCCGGCTACCAGACCTCTGTCACATCCAGGCTCGCCATCGTGCTCACGACGAGCAAGGGTGCCAGCGCGCAGCCTTCCGCTGTCCTGCCGCGTTCAAGTTTGTTTGGCTGTGGGAGCCAGGCACGTGATCGAACAGAAAAATAAAAAAAGTTCACAGAATTATGCAAACGGCTGTATATTCCCCGATTTCGAACGGGTTATCGTTTAGGCTCGGTGATAGCATTTTTGTGTTCCGGGTCACCCACAGTTCGGTCTCGGACGATTTCGTAGGACACTTTTTCATTCAGAACCATCGTAACACGTCGTCGTCCCCGTATCGTCGCTCTCGTCGTTCTCCTCGTCGTTTCCGCTCGCTCTCTCGTCGTCACCGTCCACGTTCATTCGCTCTCATTCTACGTCAATACACCCTTTCGCTTTGGTCATCGCGCGTTCGCTGGACTTGGGAGGACCTCGAACCCCCTGCACACGAACTACAGAGCGCACTTAGCGTCTCTACAACAGCCAAGCAAGTTGTGGGTGCTCTACAAGACATCATCACCTGGACCCACCTGATCCTGCGTGTCGCACGCGACGAATGGACGGAGAATTCTCTTTACGAAATTCAGGACCCAGGGGATTACGAGACCTCCTGCACGATCTTAATGGGGATTGCCTCTCTGGATGATAGCGTTCTCAAGGCACTCACATGCAACCGTTCCTTGGTCGACCTCTTCGTCATGTGGTGGGCTGCAACCGTGGATGGACAGCCTCTCTTGTATGGCTCGGGAAGGCATCAGGTTGGACCTGATGGGCAAGGATCGGATCCCCGCATTTCTCTCCTGCACTTTATCATGGTTCACAATCCGAGGGGCCTCGTTGACGCAATCGAGAACGGAGGCATATGCACTCCCGCGGTCTTCTTTGAACGCGCGTCACAGAGAATGCAAAATCTGGTTCAGCTTAACACCTTGCCCCATCTATCCCACCTTGGCGATATCACTCTCGAATGCACGAACATGGCCACAATCATCCGTGTGCTAGATTCTCTTATTGACAAGCATCCACGCTTCGCAATGGCATTTCTACAATCCAAGACGCCTGCACTGTGCATGGATGCGCTGGCTCGAGCGGCTGCGAGGTCCCATCTTCTTCAGTCGCCTGAGATACGATACCAATACCTTGGAAACCTCCTTTGGTCAGCAATCCAAGCTGCTCGATGGGTCAACCTGCGTCCTGAATTCGCAGTCCGCACCGCTATGGAGTTGGTGTCGAACGGTGCAATCAAACTCCTAGGACATTGCTCCTCCCTACCCGACTCCCCTACGCCATTCACGGGTCAGCAGTCCCATAAGGACCAGCTACTCGGGCTCATCATGTCATGGATTGCGAATCCGCGCATAGTGACCCAGATTCAGGAAGCCCTGACGAAAGAAATGAGTCCAANACTCCCAGGGCTACCTATATTCTCGGAATTTGGGACCGGCGTCAAGTATTCGTTTGAGATAGCCAATGCTTTCTCTCGTTATGACGACCGGACTCATCGCATTCAAGTCTGTGACAATTTNAAGGTACGAGGCTTTCGATGANGCCTAANCGCCGAACGTTGATGACNNTTGNTAGCATACATCAACGGGCGTAGGNGGNAAGAAAATCGGGGCGAAGAGCTTCAGANCCTGCTCTGGATGCCGTTTAGCTGTATACTGCTCCACGGCCTGTCAAAGNGAAGATTGGGAGGCGTANCATCGCGATNAATGNGCGCTGAGGCGTTCTGANATTGCCGGTATGTNNNGATTCNCTAAGCGCCTTACCAGCAAGTGCCTAACCTCGGCTGTAGACAGAGGATACCCGGCGATGAAATATTCCCATAATTCCAGGACTTTCCAAACGACTGTCCTCCGTCGCGTTTATCACAACAACGCAGTCAACTTCGGTTACAGTGCCTCTACGCGCAAGTCGAGAACAAAGCTCGTTATGACAGCCGACCCCAGCGATCTCGAGGACCCAGTCACCTACGATACCATACCTGACTACGTTGCAACGACAACGCCCCTCATTCCAGGTCATCTCATGAAGAGATTCGAGAATCTTATTGCTACTTTCGCTGAAACAGACCGTAAATTCGCACTGATCAATGGTTCCTTCCGATACGGAGATATAGAAGCCAACCTCGTCGTGCTTTTCCGAGTTTCGCACCTGGAGCTTTATCCTGGTGACCTGCATACAGCCTTTGATGTACAAGCAAGCATGGTATTTTTCTGGTACGTGTATAATCAGAAATGGCCACGTTCGGCAAAGCTGACCGAGAGCCGTGAAGCCCATATCGAGATCGGTTTGCTATCCATGGAGGACTTCAGGCGCACAAACAGAGAAACAGTAGGGTATTGCAGAGCTGATGATAGACGCCAAGTCAATATCGAATCGTTTCACGTTCGTAGGTATAAGGTCATAGCGCGGGCTACCGCGATTATAAGTCAAAAGCCAGTAAATTCATACCCTGGTTCGGTACGGCCAATTATCTTCGAACCCACTCTCACTTCCCTGGATCGTCCAAGCATACCCTGCGAAGGGTTGCACCTATTTCTCAGACTCCCACACGTCCTTCGGTGATCGCGACTTCATATCCTCCAACTCTCGCTCTGAGTCTTCGTACGTAACCAGCCGCCGTCCTGATGTGGAGCGAAGAATGCCATGTTCAGAATTTCCTGAGGAAAGCCTGTACGTTGAATTTCGCGAGGAAACACCAATACCTCGTCCGCCGTAGAAGAGAAACGGAATGGGAAAAAGAAACGTACGATCAACCTCCTTGTCAATCCTATACCGCGACGGCCCTACAGGTACCAGATACAAATACACTCCAGGACGTCCTTGGACAACCTCCATCTCGCAGAACGTAAGAAACGCCACTTTGATCACTCGGAGCATGTCCCAGCGAGCTCGAACGTTCACCTCGGTGTACGTCCCCGCTGATGCGAGTGTGTACACATCGTGCGAGAAGGCGGGGGTTGTGTATAGGATCGCGAGGGCCTGGTATTGAGTGGGTGAGTGAGTATAGTCTAGAGATGAGGGAAGTGAAAGATGAAGTGAAAAGTGTATCTTGAGCTCTCCGAGGATACTGCATAGTTCCGTCGAATGATTCCTCC
>JANDKE010001059.1:0-17175 GCA_027627275.1 Coprinellus aureogranulatus
GGAGTGCAAGACTGTGAAGGAGACGAACTTGCAACTATGGATAAGGCATCTTGGCGAGTTACTCAAGGAGGAGCAGAAGAAGGTAAGACCTATGTGAGGCTAGTGAAAGGTTCCTCGATGCTGATCGTATACTCCCTTAGTATCGGGACTGTAAGAAACGGTGCGAAGAATCTGCAAAACGCAGCGGTGATGCCTTTGTCAAATGCAACAAGGTGAGCTTACCCTTACCATCTATGAATACGATGCTGATTGAAACCTCTTCACCTGTCCTCACCTCTTGATCCCTGCATTCATTTCCCGCTTGTGCAGTCAAATTTCTTGAAGTCTCTGACGACGAATCTTAGAGCCCTTCGAAAGCTCGAGGTTGAGACGCGGGTCAAGTACTTCGGTCCCGAGGAGGCCATGGACGAGAGGGTTGAGTATGATGACGATGAGTACACGTTGAGACCCTCAAAAAGGCGGAGGGTCATCGTTGTGTAGTCTGCTGGGACCCCTCTTTGGATTATGGCTGTCTTGGGTTCATCGTTACGTCTTTCATGCATTCCTCTTCGGCATTTCATTCACTGTCATTGCATTCTCTTCATTTTGGGTTAGGCAGCTGTTGCCACGGACTACTCTCTCTCGCTCTTGATTCTCATTGGCATATTCAATTGGATTGACTGGCAAACATGTTTCTCTCTTGTATTACTACATATGAACTTGGTCTCCCTTTCGTTTTGGTTCCCTTCGCTTTTCTTGTCATTTCTTTATATCGCATTGACTGTCGACCACGAACTACTCTACGTACATGAACACATTGTGTAACATTAAACCTTGTGTCGTAATGAAACTCCCCATTTTGAATGACGAGTCGGGGTAAAAGAGGCGAACCAAGCGGAAGGATACTTCCGATCCACAGAGTCCACCAGGTCGTTATCCAGGTCGTTGGACGAAAAGGGATCGAAGTCTAGATGACATAGCGGTACCTGATCTCCCTGTCTCCTTGCTCCTGTCTCTCCAGAGGTGTGGACAGTGGGATCTCGACCTTGGAGCTGGCGAGCACTGCATCGCGGCGCTTGTTCTCCCGGTCCATCCAAGTCATCAAGTAGAGGGTTACAATGATTGCGAAGACCAGATAGCCAATGGCGATGATATGTGGGGTACGGAAGTGGTTTGCGTTAAGACTCGGGCGATAGATGAGGACACTAATTACAAAGGAATGGTCAAGCACTGTCAGTTGGTATTGAAAGTGGAGATCGCAGTGACATACCCAGCAATAGCACCAATGTCACCAATAGTTATCTGCATAGCGACTGCGACAGCTCGCTTCGTCTGAGCTGAGACGTTTTCACCGGGCCAACTGGGTGCCGTCAGTCGCTAGAACGACGAGGAACCGAGTACGGGCGCTTACCTCAAAAGGAGGGCATTCCCGGTATAGACTCCCGCGGCGGCGAAATGGACGCCCACATACTGCGCCCCAGGCGTCTTGGTGGTCAGGAGCACGATGTATCCGATAATTGCGACGAATGCGGCTCCTATAATGAAAGGCGCCCGACGGTCCACCTTGGAGGACACCCAGACTGTGGCCCAGATGGATATACTAGCAAGTGCATTTGGTGGAACAGTCAACCTTACGGGAATACCGACTATTTAGCGCGTCAATGGGGAAGAGTTGGAGGCAACTAGACTTACAACTGTGCCTGCCAGCTTTGGTAACCCAGGCCCGCGATTATAGTCGGCTGAGGGAAGGTAGTTCGCCTGTAAGACCTCACTCAATAGACATATGAAATCTCCGTACCATGAACAAGCTCAATGAATACAGCACAAACGCAAACCCGTGGAACAAAGCGGCATAGCCCCAAACCAGGTGGTCGAGCAGAGCTTGCTTGACATATTTCCACTGGAACTTCTCAATGAGAGCTGCGTCGGAGTCGGCATCTAGACGCTGCAAAAGGCGCTCCTTCTCCGAGGGTGTCAACTATATGAATTTTTCGAGCAAATTCGTAACATAGAGGTGGTATGACGAAGAATAGGATCAGACGCACGAATTTAGCTTTGTGCGACCATGTCGGGACGACAAAGTATGCGAAGAGGGAGACCGCAACGGTAATGATACCCTCGAGGATAAAGATCCTAGAAGAAAGCGAGTTAAAGTTCTGAACATTGATACAATTGGGCCACTCTACGTACCATGCCCATCCCCTCAGGCCCGAGACGCCTTCCATCTTCCCAATGGCATACGCCAGTATACCTGGCGCACATAAAGGCCTTAGTAGGTCTTGGGCCTTTCCAGAGTAGGCCAGTGGCTTACCACCAAATGCTCCTGCGAGAGCAGCTCCGCCGAAGAAGATAGCAACACGCCAGCTACGCTCGTGTCTTCGATAGTACACAGAGAACACATAGATTACTCCGGGGAATAACCCTGCCTCAGCCATACCCAGCACTAGGGCAAAATCATGAAGCTTAACGAGCCAATTTCGCTAGAATCTACCAATTGAAGTTTACTCACAAAAGCGGATCCCAAGTAGTCCGGCTTGGTTCTTCACGAAGCCCTGGGCGATGGTAACGCATCCCCAAATGAAGGTCAAAGTAGGAAGCCAGATTTGAGGGTCGAATCGTTTGAGGCTAGAGCGCGGATGATCTAGGTTCAGAAGCGGGTTCCACGGCGGAGAAGATCGAGCCAACTCGAAGGGGCACGTACATGATCTGGAGGAGCAAAAGTCAATCAGACAGGTGGAACCAGGGATNTAGATTGGTGTGCAAAGAATGAAGTCGGAGTTGCTTTGCTTACATTGGCGGGAACTTCGAAGATAACATATGAAACGAAATAATAAAAGCCAAGGCGGTGTTGTAATGAGATGGATCCATTTTAAGGTCCTGTTCAAGCGGTCGTCAGGATGANAANATCAGCATGAAGTCGGNAAGCTTACCGTAACGAGACCAATNATTCTACGGCACACATNACTTAGCATCCGGCTAATAGACCTCAATGGANCCTCTCACTTTGCATTGCCAATATTTGACCTAGCGATAGCNTTACNGGTCAGCGGNAGNACTACAAGGCCTAGNATAGGNCTAAGTCTTTACCGATCTAAAAAGCTGAGGAGGTANAAGAGGGTTAGGATTGGGATTAACCTTTGGGTTGCAACAGCATNGTCAGCATGACCTAGAGTACTGCGAGGGAGCCAGGGCGGCCGAGAATTGGTCTCACCGGAAGTCAATCTTGCGGACAAGTCTCTTGTCTTGTNNAGTATTGAAGTCATCATGAGCNGAGAGAGACCCCTTCTCGGAGGGTGAGCTTGTCGTATTCTTATCAGACATAAGCTCGGGCTAGTCCGCCTNCGCAGGAGATGATGGGAGAGGGGGATGCTGGCGCNGAACCACACCTCTACGTCCCACATCCCCATCTTATAGGGAACCATGGGCGAGGACACGGAACAGAATTCGAGTTAGTGGTAGGGTTTTGCGCAAAGTCCTGAAGAAATGGCGCAATGGATAAGGCACCATGGAGTGAGCATATGCCTTTTTATAGGATGCGATTCACATCATCGAATAGAAGTACGATGCGTCGCTCGAGGCTACGTTAATGTTAGAGAAGCTCACCTGTGTATGTTGCTTTGTCTACTCTTCTCCAAGCACAGTTGGAAACTTCCTGGTGCTGCGAAGGTATGGGGTTTCGGGTTTTGAGTGGATGGTGCTGGTTGTTCCATGTTATAGGTACCGGACAGTCATCTATATAGCTTGTCCCAGATGCGTGCAGCAAATCAGCTTCCGGCCGCCGATAGTCTACTGGAGAGATGTAGACGATAATATAGGCGACTGAAGTCGCTGGAGCGCACGAACTGGTATGGATCTCGTCCCAGCCGTGATGCTGTAGCCGATCGAGGCGGACGACGGGGTATTGCACTCTCTGATTGAACCTTACTAAAACATAAGGAACCAACAGCGAATACCCCCTCTGTTGACTTAAACATGGTCCATGGTTTTGACGGCGGCAAAGGGATACTCAGAACGAAAGCGTGCTCGGTAGAGGCGACGTCAGGGTTCAGAGCAGACATGTGGTCGCAGAAAAAGCTTGCGGCCCCCTCCCTTGCCCAATCTTCTTATTTCAGTAAGGCAATTGGTACGTGAGCAAAATGACGCGTCGACTCACCACATCACNCNAGAAAACTTAGAGCATAGGCGCAAAGTCAGTAGCCGTTTGAGTCGCTAACTTCCGTTTCAANGGAAACCGCCAATTANGACCGACCCAGACGATTAAAAGCGCAGAGAGGCTGAGCACTCGTAGACTTTGAGATATCCTGATTGTGCTACTAGATGCCNTATCATGGATTTGGGGGCAGGGAGAGAGTGGGAGGATCCAACCGCGCTCCGAGTCCGAGTCGCGCGAGGTTGCCGCCTTTGTTTGGTCTCAAAGCTTCAGACAAACCAAATTAAGGTCCCGATTTGGCCGACGCTCCTGTCTCTCTACCGTCAGGTCAAGCATGCAAGAGCGATGACTTCAACCATGAATAGCTCAAAACTGACGGTGCTGGTCCCTTCCACGGCNTATATCTTGGCCTACACGCTCCCTTTACTCCTCATCTCNGTCCTGCTGATCTTTGCAGGCTCGTTCCTGACGTTGGACCGCACTCGCTCATTTCCACCATCGGAGGAGTATTCTTCNNTNCCAGGGGCATTTGAAGGNAANACCAAGAAGAGGAGGATNANCNGGCGCTTGGAAGGGGGTNTTGGAGGTCTGGCNGTTGGATATGCNTTNGGGGTCCACCTCTCGACGTTTTTGGCTCTCCTGATACCGGCNAGNACGTCATCTTCANCTCTCTCACCCAANTCTTTCATCGCTGTCTGGGTNCTGTCAAGTTTACCTCTNNCTGTGCTGGGAGGGCTACGGCGACATGCAGCACTACTCTTTGCTGGAGTTGGAGGAGGTATCGCGATCNCTCTGGGTCTCTCNGTCATNCTNCANCCTTCNCTNCTCCCACGCCAANTTCTNGTNGGGGTATTCACTATCCTCCTCACCAGCNTNCTGTTCATGGCTTCCTTCNTTCATCGANTCTCCTTCCTCCTACGNCCTGCGCTCCGCATCTCCTGCTCGTCTCTTGGATCGCTTGGCCTAGTTATCTCCNTNGCCCTNCTCACACGCGTCATGGGATGGGCANATGTATGGGAACGTCTCTGGCTGCCAATGGTGACCCGGCGGAGTGGGGTACACCCAAGGAGAAGGGGCTTAGCGCGGCTTGGGCTATCTTGTGGGTTGTAGGAATTGTGTCGGACTGGGCTTTGCGTCGGTGGGTTGGAGAGTGTCCTGACGAGGTANGTAAACTTCTTTCGTTGCTATGCTTGTACCAGTACCAATGTGTTGACTCTTCTTCACAGAAATGGGACAGCTACCTGTCCAAGTTCATGTCGGACCCTCCTNACCGTCCGGACCGCGCAGGGAACTTCCGGCCACTACAATCGTGGTGGGACAAGCATTTTTCCACTCAGCGTCAAAAGAGTGAAGAGCTTGACGACATGGTATTCCCTTCCGAGAAGGCGTTCTCCAAGCCACCCGGAGCGCTTACCGACACACTCTACTCNGTNCCACCTCCCAAGCCNGTNAGTCCTCAGTTCAAGAACCTNAGGAAGAAGCGCAATAGCACTCGNTCTGCCCATTTNGANGAAGAGATCGACGTTCCGAATAGTGGTGCATTCCTCCNGAAGAAAGCGTCNAAGAAGGAGNGGTGGAAAGGGATNGTNGAGAGGAGGCGGAANGCACCGGTCAAGTTTGGTGCNGTTGANGAGCTNAGNTCNAGCGACAGCAGCTCAGACGAGGACGANCCTGAGAAGCTGAATGCCNTGGNGNTGGGAGTGGCGAAGGGTAANGACGAGAAGAAAGGCCCTGTCAAGCGTCCCTTNGTCGNTGCGAACCCACCCTCATATACGTCTGACGTCTCGTCGAATGCCCCAACACTTGTCGAAAGCAAGAGGTCCACTTCCCGCAAGCCGATGATCCCCTCCATTCCAAAGGATCCAAAATCCTGGGATGTGGACATCGACTATGACAAGGAACTAGCGCGGTTGCAGGCGCGACTCGGGTCCAAAGACCTCCCTTCGTACTCTGATGACGAAGACATGGGTGGTAGGACACTGAAGAAAAGCGACACCAAATCGACATTAGTTGAAGCTCCCACTTCACCGACCTGGAGTCCAGCTTTCCTTCAACGGCACCAAAGCCAGGCTAACCGATCCAATGGAAGTGAAGACAAGGGTAGTCCAATGGTCGTACCCCCAATACCGGGCGCTGTGCCACTCCCTGCAACACCGTCTTTGATACGCGCCATCGATCGAATCGCGGTAGCGCAGAAAGAAGTGTTTGGGTCTCCAGCCGAAGTTACTCACCAGGTCGCTCGCAGTGACCATGGTGGAACGCTTCACGAGAAAAAGCTTAGTGCTGGCAACACCGGACGGCCGCCGCGGAAATGGGATGACTTTTGGACCGAAGTCACGGCGAAGGCGAGGAGCTAAGAGCATTGGCTCTGCATGCGATTGCCAAGACGCCCCGCTTTCTTCAGCTACTATCTCTTCGCGCTGACCTCGTATCGAGGTCTGTTCCTTCATTTGGATACCCTAATCACCCTTCCGCCCTGCTTGTTGTTGCGCCGCCTTCCCCGTGTTCTTCGAACTCTTTGCACCTTTTCTGTCTTTATTTGTTTTTTATTTGATAGCTACGACCTGTTACGACTTCACGACCTTTACGATCATGACCTTACGATGACTCTAATACCTACGAATAGTGCTACCTCTTCGAGCGAGCGGCGTCTCCGCCACGTCAGCTGCACACCCGATATTGGCTCGTATGGCGATCCGAGTGCACCCTATCTTTCACCTGCTGCGCATCGAGCGCGCTACTAGTATCATCAGGCGACTCGAGATAGTGCCGTTCTAATGTCGCACACTGAGAATGGAGTTTGAACAATCCATCGCAGCCCTCTCCTCACCATCTACTTACTTAGCACTCCATTGCCAGCCTCTTTACGGTAGCATCACTACATCAATTAGCGCTTAGACAAGGGAGTATGACTGATTATGATAGGCGCCCATCCTCGGCAAGAACGGCTACGCAATAGCGGATTGTGTCATCGCCTTTGTCATCTCTTCCACAAAACCCCTGGCGGCCGCACTTTCGTATTCATTTCAGGTTCGGCAGCGGTGTTCACGAGACGAGTCATGCCAGGCTTACACCTTCACAATCCCTTTATTGGGACGCCCAAGCACAACACCCTTGGCCGACTGCTTTCGTAATTAGTCCTCGGAGTACACCAAACCCTCTGATATCCGTCAACCACATATCACCGAGATTATACCCCAAGCCGTGTACCATCTCTTTACCTCTTCCCAAGCGTTTGACGACCGCTCTTGCTCGACGACCACCTCGCCCTTGCCTAGTCTCAACTTTAGGCCCACGCCTTGATCATAGCGCCCTCTCCCGGAAATGTCTATCTCACATTCAACCCAAGCCGACATCCTCCGTCAATTTAGATCCGACCTTGTAGCAGAGGGATATCTGCACGACGGCGACTCGATAGGGACGGATGATGAGACTCTATTGTACGTCCGAAGCGGCCTTGTCTTCTCTCCCGCTCAGTCAGATTGACTTTACCTTTCCACTGCCATGACGGCTCGGGGTCTAGGCGATTTCTTCGAGCCCGAAAGTTCGATCTAGCGGCTTCGAAGAAGATGTTCAAAGATTGCCAGGATTGGAGAAGGACGGTGGAAGGCGTTGGGATCGACGAATTGTATCGGAGGATTGACCCTTTCGATGTACGTCACCCTCCGATATGAGCTTGAGCTTCCAGCTTAATTACATCTCCTCTCCGCCCTGGGTTGACTTACTCACACCCGCTTCCGCTTTCATAGTTTCCACAACGCGAGGCCATCTTCGATTGTTGGCCCATGTGGTTCCATAAGGTGAGGGGTGTCCACTATGCTTTCGGGTAACCTTCGCGGAACCTAACAACGAACGAGCGAAGACCGACAAGAAAGGCCGACCTTTGAACGTTCACTTTTTTGGTGGCATGGACATTCGGCGGCTACACAAGGTTGTTACGCCTGAACAACACTGGCAGTCTTTCTTGGTCAATGCCGAGACAGTGCGTTCCGCGCGTTGTGCTTGTCGGAACATAATTAACCATGTTGCAATGCAGTTAACTCGGGAGGTTTTGCCTGCATGCTCGCGAGCGGCGGGTAAACACGTAGGAGGAACCTTCGTCATCGTAGATCTCAAGGGATTCTCGTGCGTATATTGGGGAATATTTCCATCGCAAATCTCTCAAAAATGGTCCTTTTCCTCCATAAGGTTCACCCAGTTCTGGCAAATGAAGCATCTAGTGCGCTCGGCCTTCCAAGTATCACAGGACTACTACCCCGAAACGTTCGTTTCCTCATTACTGCGAGCCGCATCCTGCATTAACTGACTTCTCCATCAATAGTATGGGCCAACTTGCGATTGTCAATGCCCCGTCATCGTTTACGATGATCTGGTCCATGATAAAGCCGTGGATATCGAAAGAGACAGCCGCCAAAGTGGATATTCTAGGAGCTGACTACTCAAAAGTTCTGCTTGACCTCATTGATGCAGAGAACCTTCCAAGTAGCCTGGGAGGTAAATGTACGTGTGCTGGTTTGGGCGGATGTCCACTGAGCGGTGCTGGTCCATGGATGGAAGGGAGAGTAGGATGGGGACCAAAATCGAAAGCAAAACGGACAACAGAGCAAGGCAAGGCCAATCTCAATGGCGCCTTACTGACCAAGGCTGAAGAATTCCAGGGCGTTAGAGCACATGACGTCGAGGTAGTGTCTTGAACGTAGGGGAGCAGATCTGAGGATGTCCTTCCAAACATCATCATAAAGCGGCATACGTACCAATCTGCATGGGCACGAACAGGGTTCGCCGGACATGGAATCACCGATTGAAGCTTGAAGTATCAAGCGTTGCATAACTTGGATATACATATCGTGTCGATGCCTAACCCTCATAGTGATTGGCCCCTTCGGCGAGTCAGCACTGGTGTTCAACGGCGCCTATTAAATTACTGCTGCTTAGCGCCCGACCCTCTCATCACGTACCGCCCCTAGAATTCCGGCACATGTATGAATAGTACGCGTCTACTTAATCTATATCCAAGATATCGGGCAACCTTGCCATAGGTGGGATCTCCACGGAGCTCTGATGCGCCCTTCGTGCAATTCTATGCGCGTTCTCCGCTTGCAGGGGGTTCTCCCCTGGTATTGGCTCTGAAGGGTGGAAAGCACCCTCCTGAAGAGTGTGGCGACGCTGTTTCCCCCTCCTTCGTGGAACAGTCTCATCCACACTGGGACGCCTTTCAGTAAAAAGGTTTCGTGCAGGATCTCCGAGGAAGGTGGGAGACGGCGATCGCGAGGGAGGCAGAAATACGGAGCTCGGCGAGTTCTGACGCCAGGGTAATAGTTGCGGAATGTGGAGAGTACGATGAGGTGAATTTCCCTCGTTCGAGCTGAAGGCGCGGATGGGTTGGGGATGGCAAGAGAGGGGAAGAAATCCTGTTTATCTGGCCGACGACTCTTCCGCGCTGTCGTATGCTCAGAGCTTCCCCCAAATAGCGCCGCTGGGCTCTCAGCTGATTCAGTGTTTTCTGGAGAAGGCGGGTACGATTCGTTGGCGGTTCCATCTGTCGCAGCGGACTCTGGTTCAGCATCTGGATGAGAAAAGGGCAAGTAGGCCCGCCATAGGGTTGAATCTGGCGCGACCTGTGATGCAGGGATATACCAGGGATGATATGGCTGAGGGGGTGTAGTGAAGGTAGGTGCAGCATACGCAAGGTCCAGCGATGCGATGACTTGAGCGGGCGAAGGGTAGATGTAAAGCGGAGTGAGGGCTGTTGGTGGCACGGATCTGCTCCGTCTCCCCACCCTGACAGGGGATTCTGAACGCGGTCCAGCCTTTTCGACGCGGTGCTGTTGCTGTACTGAAGGAGTGATGCTTCCTGCGTCTGCTCGCCGATTCGAGGGGTACGTCGCGCTTGCTACCATCCTAGGAGGTCTAGGTACTACCCTACGAAGGTCCTTCCGGTGATCTGCGGTGTTGCCTTCAAGCCTCCTCCACGACATGCGAGACACATCAACGACAGCACTATCCATTGTGAAGTGGATGTGGTAGATCCAGTCCCACCAATTACCCCGTGGTGCCAAGGTGGTACTGATCGCCCAGCCGATCCTGCTGCTCAAGATAACGCGAACGCAACGGTATTCAGATTCGAAAAGGCAGTCCTTGATGGCTGTCAACAGCTCCGCTTGGCGGCCTTCGTCAGCACATTCGTTGACGGCGTCGACGAGGATGATGTACTGGGTCGACTTGCGGTCCTCCACAACAGTCGATTGGACGGCGCTGATAGGGTTGAATACGAGGGCGTCCAGTTGTGCCTTCAGAGACTTTGTGAAGAGCAATGGGTCGTCTGCCACAGTGGACGAAATGCGGTTCCTGAGAGCTGTATCACCTAACCCCAGCTGGTACGCGATAGTCGGGATCACGCAGGAAGCATTGTTGCAAGAAGGGTCGTCCTTAGAAAAGAAGAAGGTAGCAAGCCGGTGTTTCAATTGAGCGGACGGGCTGTTCTTCTTCATACACTGCTCTGCGATTGTCTGCTGCAATGCGGACTTCCCGGCTCCAGAAGACCCAGTCACGCAGAGTAATGGCTGCTGCGACTTTTGATTGTCCAGCCAGGACATGATTTCACCAATGACTTGAACCCTGGTGCCTTCGTCGCATTTGGGTGATTGGAATTGATGTCCTGCATTGTACAGTGCGTTGGCGACCACTCGTCCAAGCAACATTCTCCACCCTATAATCACATCTAAATTTAGCAACTGCTCGCATCGCCCGTCAAGTTGTGCTGTACCTTCGTTTCCCTGGGGGTTGAACCATGCTCCTCCTTGCGTCTTTGGAGCCTCGTTGTATGTAAATTGGTCGAGGCGGAATCCACTCGCGTTGGGAAATACGAGGACTCCTTCTGCTTGAGGCATCGGGTTCAACAAATTCCCATCTGACTTCTGTCAGTGATCACCTCCTCAGATACCCGCACGGACGTGTATGCTCACCTTTGATTGATTCGACAGACACCTTGGAGGCCCGAGTTGTCGGCCCTGAGTCAGGTTCATGTGAGGCTGGAAGACAATCGTCGACAGAAGGGGGTCGGTTAACCGGTTCATGCGAGTACTGTGAAAGGCGGACGACGCTTTCACAAGGATTATTGCAAGGGTTAGAGGAGATTGTCATGACCACTGAATGTGCGGGGTCATCGACTTCGGTCATGTTCTGAGGTTGGGCCGGTGCTGCGTCTTTGGCGGCCTTCGTCGCGATAGAAACTCTTTCACGTTGCGCCTTATCAGCAGGCGGCGTATCTGAGGTGTCGTCTAGAACTTCGGACTTTCCGATGCAAGGTAAGAAGGAACGCAGGAGGCGCTCGAAAAGCCGCCTCTTAGGTTTCGACTGGAGGGCTGCTTGAGGCATTGAGATAAGGGGAGGGGGAAGTAAGGTAGGGAAAGGGGCAGTGAGAGTACCCAGTTTTTGACAGTGAGTCTGTCTCACGATTTGAAAGGAACTCACATCGAAGGGTGGTTTGAACCTGTGCTCACAGAGGATAGGCGCCCAGGTACTCGGATGAACGCGTGGTCCTAATTGAAGGAAGGAGCTTCGCTGCAATTTTCTCTCTTACCAACCATGACATGCAAGGAAACGATAAACGCATTATATGCGCGTGATGGCAGGTGCCATGCCTGGAAAGGGGTATTGCTGTTCAACTTGACGTAGTTCCAATACCGATGCCATCGCAGAGTTGTTTGCGCAGCGGATCCGCAGTCCTGCTGTTGGACACTGCTTAAAACAGTGCCCTTAGCTCTTACGCAGTTCGTTGGAGTGGTGGGTCATCATGACTGCTGCAAGTTTGACCGTAAGAAGATGCGAATGTTGCGCTTTGCCGAGGAGAAGAGGGCAAGTTATCCCATGTCGTACAGGTGTTAATCAAGTGCTCACCGTTTGCGAGCGCTAGCGAGCAACACCAAATGAAACACGACATGAACCATGAACAGATATACCAAGCAGTGCGATGACAGACTGGACCGGCGTTGATTCCTTGCGTCGAGTATGTGTCGTCAGGTGTATCGTCAAGAGGGAAAACAGGGCATAATGCCAATAGAATCTCTTTCCCAAGTATCCCAGCATGAGCGTGCATGTCTGACTGTGCGGCCACCAACGCCATACGTAGGTGGTGGAAAGAGGTCAAAGAGTTTGGCGGATGCATGGTCGCGGCAGAATGTGACTCGCAGGCCGCAGACAAACACAAGCAAGCAACTTGAACGCGTTGTTCAGGGGCTTCTTCCATTTTGGTGCTTCGCCAGCGGCTATGTTATTGGCTGGCCTGCTCGAACGGCTCTCTGGATGACTGGTAGCACATTCCACGGCGTCTCATGTCAGGGACGCTACTTGCTCTCTGTAGTGGTAACGCTGAGCCAGAGAGGGCGCCGTCTCTATCTCAGTTCACCATCACTGTCGCCGGGGGTGATTGAACACATGGGTCTCTGGTCTGGCTATCCGCTTTCTCTCTTCCCGACCACCACCATCTCCCATGTCCTGCCCGCGCTGTAACGAAGGGTACATCCTCCCTGGCGAACCCAAAGGCTCTATTCAACCCGACTCCCAAGGGGCATATCTAGCGACACCTACAGATGTCGACGCGTCTGCGAAGTCGAAACGCGCTGTGCTCCTCCTAACAGACGTCTTCGGCTTGCCTCTCAAGAACTGCAAGATCATTGCTGACGAGGTTGCCGAGAGGTTGAAGTGCGACGTGTGGATTCCGGATTACTTCAACGGTGAAGGGGTTCAAATGCCGTCACCGTCTACCTATGACTTACGGCCCGTTCCCAAATTATGTCGACAGGAAAACCGCTGTTTGCTCTGGATGGGATGAACATCCCCACTAGGCCGGATGAGCCAATGACTCCGTGGCTATGGTTGCAATTCTTATTTTCTCGCATCTTACCCAACCTACACGGGCATCTCTGGACAAACCGTGCCTCCGTTGTAGACGCGAGGTTAGCATCGGTGTGTACGCAACTTCGCCCTCCAGAATGCGGCTGACTGGTCCACCGCCGCCAACCAGTTTATCTCCCTAATCAAAGAAAAGAAAGGTTATGAAAAGCTCGGTGCCTTCGGGTGAGTCTGGTGCTGGCTCCCTCTCGGTGCGTTCTGACAGGCATGGAGGTATTGCTTCGGAGGATCAACTGCCATTCGCCTCGCCTCCACAGGCCTCGTGGAAAGCGTGGTCATTTGCCATCCCGGCCCGTTCTCTATTTCCCAAGTAAAATCGATGCGTGTACCCTCATCATGGGTTTGCGCGGAGGGTGCGTATCATCCTTTCCGTTTTTGCGAACGTCGTAGACTGGCAAGTCATCTCGCCCCGCTGACTCTTGTTTGTAGTTGATATCTTCATGCCGGATGACATCAAACACAAAGCCGAAGCAGAGCTCGCTTCGCGAAAAGGAACAGATAGATTCGTCGAATACGAATTCGTACCCTACAAAGGTAACTCAGACACGTTCTTCCCTTCCCTTCCCAGTTTCTAAAATTCCCCTTCCTGGCATTGCAGGAACGACGCACGGGTTTGCCATTCGCCCAGACCTTAGATACCCCGAAATTGTCGAGGCTCAGAAGAAGTCCGTCGACCAGATAACTGCTTGGTTCGAGAAGACGTTGGTGGTATGACCGATTGCTCGGTTTTCAGTGTGCCTGGCGACTCCTTAGCGCATTACCCCTGCATCAATTCGTGCAATCTTAGCGTCCTCTCTCTGCCATATCCGCTGCCCATACCCTTATCGGGGATGATGCGCACCCCACAGCGCCCCTCGCACACATAGCGGGCTCAAAGCCCATGACCTCCCCACACATCTAAATCCCCACCCCGAACCCGTCCCTAAATTAACTCTTGCCATATGAAACAACCGGTGAACACTACCCCAAATGTTCAGAAGAGCAGAACACCTCTCGAGCTCCATGATAGGTCCCAGGCCATTCACCCACTCAATTGAGCAAGACGCCGCTCCGAGGATCCTCCAACTGTTGAATTCGAAGAAGCCAGTGGTTAGGTTCCTCGAAAGATGTACAAGGAAGTCAAAAATAGACTTCTCGTAAGCGCTGGCCAAGCGGTACCGCCAGTCGCCGTTTCTCANCCGCGCCGAGNCACGNCTTGACNNGCCTCGAACGGCGATCCTCGAAGGTGGCTTGGTTGGGCAAGGNTTTGTGGCGTATCTGAATTGAAGCGAAGGTTGTGGGCGTTTATATGTCCTCNCTCTATCCTNCNAACNGCGGNNAGNCGAGTNTCTTGGCGCNTNATNNAGGAGATAGGNNNNGACTGTAAGGAGTCTTGTCGGGGGNCAAGTNGTTCTTCTGAATGCTCCGCTTTCTCAGAAGAATACCTGGGCATGACCAGNAGGTTGGCCAACAATCTCTCCGGTTATCCTTCACGAAGTCATCGACTGATTCAGGGTTGCTACTGCACACAGTAGGTACAAGGAAATGAAAGAGGGAACGAATCTAGAAGGCGTGTTCCATTCTGACCNNCTNCAAGATATGATGCGAGGTGTTCTCAGGTACCGTGGACCTGGGGNTGGGNTTCGGNCTTCGAGCATGAGTAAGGGGTGATTCACGTAACTCCAAGTACAAGTGANACGCTTTGGGACANNCCTCTTTAATGTCCGCCGAGTCAGGCGGGGTTGCANNCCTGAAAGAGGTTGTGATTTTCCCTGNGCGAGGGGCTTGNGCGNNTCTNNTTCCNTTTGNAGGAGGNNNAGGAAGCATTGGCATGTGTACCTGGGGGACGTCATGGGTACTCTGTTATCGGAATCCAAGACGANCTNGTCACCTGNGCGTGTATATCGACCGGCGGAGNCTGTTGNGAAGGCAGCGGGGAGCTGNANGCCNTGGCCACTTGGTTACTTCGAGAGGAGGTNATGAGGTACGTAGAGGNNNNTCTTGGGTACTTGGAGAATGAGAATCGGCNATGGCGTCAATGNACTCACTGCCAANTGCGTGTGCGAATGTTCTATTGCTNCAAGAGCAACTCAGTNCACCTTCTNGCATTCAAAGACGGCGATCGACAGTNGCATCAACGCTGTTNACGNGGCANAANACTTGTNCTTCGCAATACAGTAGACATACGGCGCCTCNTTTTCNCCCTCGGCCGAACCCAGCTTTNAGCTGCCTGCATTCAATAGTATCCTCCGTGTACTTGTATTCCATCCCAATGTAAATCCCAACTGCACCCGNCCCTGGGATAATAGCACCCACNCTCCGCCGNGAGACCCAAAACGCGCGCCATTGATGGGACTCATTAGAAGCCTCCGAGTCGCGTTGTCGAGGCGCATGGGCGGTTATCTCGACTGCTCCCGACGCGCCTACTTCCTCCGGCTAGACAAGGCGAGTCCTCTCCTGTCGTCTGTCTTCCNCGGCGAAGTGCTTCTTGACTGACTAACGTATCGAGGAGAAGTGGGAAGTGAGAGTGGCTTGGCTGGACACTTGACACTTGACAGTGACATGCATACCACCGCCGGGGNAGGCTGGTATTCTCTACTCGAACANAGAAGNCTTCGATGAGCGGGGCGTGGGGCGGCTTCGATGTCAAGTATATCGTGGCTCGGTAAGTCCGTGATTCTTCCATGAACCGTTGGAAGATCGACTGCGCNGGGACTGCCNTCGAAGNATAGAAGTGGGTCGGGTACTCAGATATCGAGGGAGTTGAGTTGACGGAGAGGAGTGGTTTCGAGGGCTTCTTCNATTTCGGGGGNANCTTCGAACACTTGGATGGTTCGAGCATTGTGAANGTGAGNNGAGATNGTACTCTTGGAACCCACGNGTNNNAGCTGGGCATGAGAAGGAGGTGCAGTCGCCGTTTAGATTCCTGAGANATCTGGTNTANGNTTCGTAGATAACCATGCTTCGTGGTAAGAGGNTGATAGCACAANCACCTTCTGATAACGNTANNATACCNCCCAGTGCGGGCTTGCGATCTTCTGAGGGAACTTCACGATCAGTATTCCTTTGGGCGGAGTTCNTCACNGTGAAAGGGTGTGCGGTGTACNCATCGGCTTTGTTGTACAGCTCGAAAAGTCATGATCGAGGTTAGATCGACGGTGATAAAGCAGTAAATGAGGTNGTTTACGTACCGATTAGAGTTTCGCCGTGGAGTAACCTCGCAGATCACACAGGTGTACGTGCATGCAGGTCCCCCGCATTAGATGGAGTTGAAGAAGGGACGCGATACGGTGNNNTGCGGTCACCTCGGCATGCTCACTTAGGGCGGTCGTACCCCCACAGTCGACGGTGAACCCTCGAAGGCTATGTGTGCATGCGCATGTCCGAACAACCCTGNAATCGTGCCGCGTTTTCACGAGTGTGGACAATGGGACGGCATGCTGTGATGCGCCGCGATTCCAGTGAAAACGAGGTGAGCCGCACACGTTCTTCTTGGTGCCGTCAACGTTGCATGGAATGCAGAAAGGGGTGCGTTCTATAGAGAAAGGAGTATTTCACGTTGACAGTAGAGAGAACCTCGAATACCTTGTGATATCTCTTTGAGGGTTACGTTGAATNCGAAGGAGATTCAAGGGAATCAGAACGGAGTCTCGGTCAGTAACGACCCCTAATCTCGAAGAAGCAGATGTCAAAGCATTCCNNCGCGTTCCCAATTTCACATCGACGCATGTTTNTGCTCGAGTGAAAGTGGACCCGGGTATTATTCGGCGTACGAAGGCGNCTATCTCCGGTGGCGAGTCGCAGGAGAGACACGCAGTCGTTATCGAGGCGATCGTCGTGACATTTCAGACGTCTCCTGTCCGCAAAATACCCTATCGTTGGGGTGGGAGTCAGCAAAGGGTGGGGACCAGAAACTTGGGGTTTGCAGTGTTGTCTGATTGCCCGCGATGCACCCGTCCNGGGCGGAAAACAAACAAACATGTTGCTGTTANGTTGTCCTGNGCCNCGATGGGCTCCCCCTTCTCGAGGGATGGCGTCAAGGTCGCCGAATATCACATTTACGGGGAGTATTACTGTTCGCGGAATGTGAATGCCCAAATATAGCGAGGAGAGAGAAGCCCCCATGGATTAGGAGAGAATGAGCCGGGATCTGG
>JANDKE010000106.1:0-13783 GCA_027627275.1 Coprinellus aureogranulatus
GAACTGCTTGAGGATGATGAAGAACTAGTCTTTCCACTGCTGCTCGTCGAACCCCTGCCACCTCCACCACCTCCTTTCCGCCTCTCCAGGGACCGACGCGTCGAACTCGTGCTGAGGAAAGGGACGAACATTTTCGCGGGCGATGGAGCGATGAAAAGCGAAGAACGGTGGGGGTTTGGGATGGTTCAAGCACCCACCGGTGCACTCTTTATACCGCCACGGTCGCATTGTTGTCAGTCAGAATGAATGTCGGGACTCCGATGTCAAATGGAGGAATGATGCAGTTCGTACCGCCTCCGGTTACTTGACTGGCTTCATCTGGCCCATTGTGTCCTCGTACCGGTCCGCTATGCGGTGTAAACAATGCTATTAGCTTGCGGACAGGAGCTTTGGAGTGTGGACATTGACGCGACCTTGTGAAACGATAGCCCTGTTGTGGGCCCACCCAGGCTTGACCCACGCTGCTGATGAGCGGATCATTATCAGGGACGACGTCGAGGAACTCCGCTGTTGACTTGACCAAGTCGCCGCATGTTTGACTGCAGCAATTCTGCCTAGACCAATGCAGACATCGTCCCTGCCAAGGCAAGGCGGGATATCGATCAAAGCACCAGCTAGTGTTGGAAAGTGCAACGGTAGACGCTACCAACCAGGTCTTGTTCACTTGGACTTACAGATCCTGGAGCAACTGATATGTGGGCGCTTCTATAGGGCGCTTCTTCAGTCCTAATCCAGGAATTAGGCGCTCGACATGACGGGCGCTTCTACGGGGATGTCAAGCCCGATAACGGGCATAGCCTCGACGATCTGCGGACGTCGTTTTGCCGGAGGGCGGCTTCGCCGATCAGGTTGCTTTGACCGGAAAAGATCTCAAGCGGCCGTCTGGCGAAATGGCATCGCGTCTGACTACGAATCAGGAGATTGTAGGTTCGACCCCTACGTCGGTCAGCGCTTCGTTTTGCCCTGGGCAGATACGCATTTTGGACTTCAGAGCTCTTCAAAAAATTCACGAGCTGGAGCGGGAGCAGCCCTCGGAAAATTTTTGCTGCGAGGCGCTTTTGGGCCGCTCACGGGAAATAGCCGGCACACAGCCCACGTTGCGCTACCCACAGGACTTAGTGGGTTTCTACGAGACAAATCAAGCTTCTTCTCTCTTCTTCTGGCGGTGGAAAGGCAGAAGAGCAGGGGAACAAAGCCAAAGCTATTGATATAATTTACTCCTGTGAAGGAAGACATCGGCCTGATGGTCTAGTAGTATGATTCCTTGTTAGGGTGGACTCAGATGGGCGTTAAACCATCTCCACTGATCTCGAGGAGGTCCCGGGTTCAATTCCCGGTCAGGCCCTTGTTCTTTTGCTTCCTCTTTTCATACCCTAACACCTGAGACGAATGAGGAGAAGGCGAATTTTTCTTTGATTTTTGCAATTTTCGCACGTAAAGCGGATAAAAGCCCATGTGCGAGCCTTTCATCGAGAGGAAACGAGGAATGATGCCTGAAGCATCTCTCCCTCGCCTGCTCAGATTCACCCGGGCAGGGAGTGCGTCAGGTGAATTTTTTCGCTCAATGTTTCCTCCGAGGACGTACACAAGATGGCCCGATCAATAGAAGTCACATTAGGCGCCCACAGCGCTTCATTATGGACGCAATGTACGCTTCGCATGCGTATCTTCAAGTTGCTTTGAGGATACTTAGACGATTGGCAGTCCAGTTTATCGGAGAAGAGACGATTTCGCAGAATTCCCAAGTGCCCTCCACCAGACGAGCGCTTAATTCGTCGTAAAGAGTCTGGCCGACCAATGCGCTCGCCCCAATGGGTCAGCTCGATTGAAGCATTATTCACGTACACGTGCGAAATGCTCATCTCAAAGCAAGGCGACCTTGTACGAAAGGCGACGGCATCGACACGACTTTGGATCAGCAACCATCCTCATGCAACCCATCGTCAACTTCCAAGCCGGCTCGGTGTCCACGAAGCACTGCAAACCACCTACCCGTCCAGATGCATCACACCACACACAATCCGACCCATGAACGAGAGCAGAAAAACCTTGGACTTATACTTATCCTATAAATTACACAGATTTACAACTAGATATACCGCAAAATATGTACAGTTCTAGACAACAAGACAATGTCCATCCTCGACCCAGGTTCCAGTATTTACATCCAAGCACCGAAGCAGCTTCAAGAAACTGCCGCCCAGCACCAGCTCATGAGCTCCTCCCCCCTTTCCCGGTGGCACCGTTCACTCGAGCGTGAACCGCGGCGCCGTCGCCCAGGCATCAGCCGCGACACTGCTCAGGACCTCTTTGCCGATAGACCAAGGGTTGCCCGCTTCGACTTGCTTTGAGACAGACGTGAGTGTCCCAGCGCCGTTTCGCAGGCACATGCGTTCTCCGAAGACCCCACCCTTCAATCCAGCACCAACCGCAGCAACTCAAAACCTCTCCGCTGACAGACCAAGACTCGATCCGCTCGGACTGGCTTTGAGGTGGATCATAGGTGCCCCGACCCCATTCCGCGGGTACATGTGTGTCGCGACAATAGGATGCCGAGAAGCATATTCCGCCGTGAGGGCTTGTATCGCCGACTCGGACTTGCTCTGCCGCATCTCTTCCCGTCCACCACCGCTGGAGGGCTCCCTTTGATGATGATGGTAAGGCTGCTGGCTGTCCTCGTCGTTTCTTGGCGGTGGTGGTGGGCGGAACGGCCCAGGAGCATGGGGCGATGGCAAGTGGGATGAGGATGACGACGATGCAGACGCGGGAGGACTGGGTAGTTGCGCGTGTTGCGATGTTGAGGGACCTGCAGGAGGCCAGTACCGCGTCGACTGACTACCGATAGCGTTCGCAGATAAGCTTGTCGTAATCTTCGGCGTATGGGGCCCGGTGCTTATCGTGCGCACCGTCAACGGGGGCGGTAGTGGGAAGTGGTTGAGGGTATCAACTCCCTTTCCCTTATCGTTCGCGGTGCGCTTGGCGATAACAAGGGGAGGAGTTTCTGGTACCGGTTCTTCCTCAAGAGGAGGTGCTATTAGAGTCTCATTGAGATGACTACGCCGTCGTGAAGGTGGAGACGGGTGTCCTTGGGAAGAGGGAGGTGCGCTGTGCGGGCCGCTGTTGGCACTGTACATACTCGCACTACTGCCACTACCCGTCGAGCTGCCGCTGGTGCTCCGTCGCACTGGCCGATGGTTGAAGGGAGGAACGGTCAGAGTGGCGTTGTATGAAGGAGAGGGAGGTGGCAGGCCGTGAATGTTTGAATACGAGCTGGGACTTCGGGTCATCGCCCCGGTTGGTGAAGACCCTGAAGGAGTAGGAGGAGTGTAGTAGCTCCAGGTTGAAGCATTATCACCGCTTGGATGGATGCCAGGACTCTGTGGAGGGGTAGCGTACCCCGTTCCTTGGTCGACAAAGGCGGGCGCATAGTCTGGACTAGGCGTGTTCGCATTCGACACATACGCAGGAGGCGGTGGGGAAAGGAATGGCTGGCCACGAGGATTCTGCGAAGGGTAGTCAAANTCCAGGCGCGATATCCGAACGCCAGTATGTGACGTCGAGAACGATGGGGGAAGCGGCGGTTGGTGAAGATTGCTGCTGTAGGACGGGCTGAATGAAGGGTTCGATGGAGTGATCGGGTGCCTTGTAAGCTTTGCGGAGGACGGCGATGATGGGAGGTACGCGTGTGTATGGCTGTGGTGTGTGGGCGACGTAGAGGAGGAAGGAGGGGATTCTGGATCGTGGTTGGCTGCCCGTCGGGGTGAGCGCGCGTTCGAGGGCGCTCGGTGACGCAGGTGTTTAGGAGTGTCCGTGCCAAAGAAGAACCGAATGAACCATGAAGGTTTCGTCTTCTTTCTTGAGCGGAGGTCTTGGCGGGTAGTGTATGGGGCAACGATGCTCGGGTCCCGGACGATAGGGGCGATAAGGGTGTAGATGTAGACGAAAAAGAGGAATCCAGAGATCAATAGGGCGGTCGCTAGTCGAGGTGAAGCCTAAGTTCATGGAAGGGAGGATAAGGAGGAAGAACCGCTCACCGATTGGCCAACTTGGCAGGTGCTTGGCCGCCACCTCGGGGGCCATCTTGACTCTTTAGAGAGCGAGCAGCAAAAGAATGTGGGTGGTTAGGAAAGGACAGGCAGCAAGGGCATTAGTGGATGACGGTGGTCAGATTCAAAGAGAGACTAGGCTGCACTCATTGACGTAGAGAACAAGGCTGGCTGACCGCAGCAAACTTGGGCTAGGGTGCTTTTAACGGCGCTGTTATGCATCGGTCGGCGTGCATGCAAGCTATCATGAATGTAGTGACGCCGAGTGGGAACTTCACAACCTTGATTGACGTTGAACGCGGTCTGAGGTCTCCGCCTTTCACGTTCCGACGGCTTCATGATTCTCAGCTTCTGCCAGTCAAGATCGTAAACCGGGCGCTTATGCTCTGGAAATCGGCGCGAAGAGGGACCATAGCTTTGTACGTCGAGGTTGCAGCTCCGGGGCTTTCCTTCAACTGAATTGTGAGAGACCGACGGTCACCGGGGATGCCGGAACCACCGAGTCTCGACTGTCTGTGCTCAGGTGAGAATTGTGCTATCTTTGACCGTGCCGTATTTGAATCTTTGTGGGCTCCGACTTCACCGCAGCGAGCTTGATTGTGCCTGGAGGTGTTGCAAGACGATCAGCGTTGAGTGTTCGTCGAGGAATACGGGCGCAGCGCATGGAGTTTGTTGGGTGGCAGGCGGATCCGCGACGATGAAACGACCTCAACAGTATGGAACATTGCACTTGTACGGGTGGACTTCATTGACTAACTTCGAATTGCAGCTACCCCGGGTATAATAATATACTGGACGCCACTGTTCATCGTCGTATGAACGGCATGTCACTGCAGATCATCGTAAGCCCATACGATCGAGAGTCTAACATAGAGATAACTTACCCAGAACTACAGGTCAGAGGCAGCCAAGGTATACGAGTAACGATTATCCTGGCCATGGTGAGCATTGTCGATGTCGGGCACGTTTTATCGTGAAATTCTTCTCAAATGAGATCTAGCGCTCCTGAAGGCTACTTCTCGAGAGACCCAAGGTTCCAATCATCATAAGATATCCCCCAAAAATGGGCTATATGCAGGCCTGGGGTGAGAGAGGGGAGCGGGCGACATGGAGGTCGGAAGCAAGGGCTGCGACCCCTGCGAAGCGGACTTGACGCGGGTCGAATCACAACAGATCCAAACAACACGTCCTTGGTTTCCGACCACCATCATCCCTGCCTCCGAGTCCTCCTGTCACGGTAAAGGCTTGGGCCTGCTTGTCGGACTTTCCTATGACCTGTAGCTACACCTCTTCGGGGGCCTAGAACTGTGCGATCTGCTCAAACTGAGCCAGACGGGTTGCAATACTTGGTGTTCGCTTCCTGGCAAAGTCCCGGAAAATACTGTCTCAACCGGTACGTTCTCGACCCCTTCCTCTCCACACACTCTGCCATGATTTAAAATCCTTCCCTTCTGCTTATACAGGTGGTAGGAACGCCCCACATGGTGGATACCAGAGCTTCGTCTTACCGGGTCATCGTGACCGCCGACGTTTGTCAGACAGAGTCGGCAAAACCTCCGGCTGCCCCCACAATATCCCACAGTTGCACTATGCGACGCTCTGCGTGCGACTCGTTTCTTGCATGGATTATGAAGCGCCAAGTGCGCGTCTTAACGCCCAGCAGTGAATTCAGGTAGGATACGCGGGTCGTCATAGACGAACTGCTCACATGTGCTATGAGAGCCCCTTCGACATCATAGAACTTCTAAGCGCTCGCTCCGAGGATGAGAAGTGCGAGGAACTCGAGGCATATGACCTGTGTGGATGGCTGAAGATGACCCTGGTATAAAAAGGCTCGACAACGCCTCTTATTTCTATTGTCCCAGCCTCCTCAAGTCTTTCATATCCAATATCTAGTACATCGCCAACCTATTTTGCACCATGCCCGACAATTCTATCCAGGGACAGTGCCTCTGCGGCAAGACCACCGTGACTATCACCAACGGCGAAACCTTCAAGGACCAGCTCCTCTGCCACTGCTGGGACTGCAAGCAAACCTCCGGAGCACCCTTCAGCTCCAACGTCATCGCCCCGAGGAAGGATACGAAGATCGAAGGTCCTGTCAAGGAGTACAGCGTCGTTGCCGCCCCTAGCGGAAATACGGGTATGACCTCTACCACTTCCCTGCGATCCGAAACTTCATGCTAACGACGCTGCAGTGACCCGCGTTTTCTGTGGAAACTGCGGTAGTGCCATATCCCATTTCTCAGTTGCGTTCGGCGAGAATGCCGCTATCCAGACTGGGAACTTCAAGTACTTCGCGGACAAGCCGATCGTCCAAGAAAGTGAGTAGCTATGGAGCTTCTGCATATACTGAACTGAGTTTTAATCGTATCTCAGTTTTCACGAAAGATAGGTTCACTGGACTTCCTGCTGTTGGTGGTGCCAAGCAGCTCGAGAATGATTTCCCGCGGTAAGATAGTGTCGCGGACGTTTGTCATATAGCAACTGGTGTATGCAGAATCCTGTTGTTTGTGGTTATTCGTCAGTCTCTTCGAAATTAGTTGTGCTATCTACGAGAGGTTTATTGCAATCCCTCGCAAATGCCACGGTGCTTTCAGCCTCAGGGCGCCTATCAAGGGCACAGCCTCAATTGGCCACGGTTGGACCGCAGTGCGAATGGCAACAGACGCAAACAACGCGCCCTTGGCTTCTGACCACCATCATCTCAGCTGCACCCACGATACCGAAGCTAATCGCGCTCCATCTCGGTTGGTTTGCCCGACTCAGAAGCGGGGGAAAGGCTCTTTTGTCGGTACATCGTTCATCACTTTGCCCCGTCGACGATTCACGGATCCTGCAGGCCATTTTGGCGGCATGCACTCGCTCGTGTGGTTAGCGAGGACGCAGTGGTGTAGTATTCCGAACTTTTTACAAAGACAGAAAAAGCTGGCGCGCTTCTTTGGGCGCATCACCCGCCTCGAAGCGGGCGCTCGAATAGTCCATCACCGACGGCGGCAGCTGACTCTGGGAAAGGTAGCTGAGTTGAGTTCATCACCCACCACAGCTACTCCCTTCATATCCACCATCATCGCACCCAAGGACTCTTTCTCGGCCGATGACGGAACACCAAGCGTGTTTGGACGATCTACCTTTCGAGTTGTATGTGCACATCTTCGAGGATCTCGAACCATACGATCTGTTCAGGCTCGCGAAAGTAAGAGCGTATCGATCTTCATATCCCGACCCTCCCTCCTAATGTGATCCAACTAGACGTGTCAGGCTCTCAGAGGCACAATCTCGCAAAAGGATGTGTGGAAGCCGGCGTTGAAGGCGACATGTGCGAAGCACAGGCTGTTCGAACCGTCGTTTCCGATGCAGTTGATGAGTGTAGACGAGTTGCGCCGATCAGCGATGGGTCCCATGCGATGGTACAGGATGTGCGCCAGCTTGACCGATGAGAAGCGGATCCTCGAGCCTCGCAGTGACACGTTCGTCCAATCGTTCACTGATTTGTACGGTCGTCACGGTCGACAGCTTCATCTCGTGTCTGGTGGGAGGTACATGTTGGCTCGCGCGAGCGAGCAGATCACCCTCTGGGACCTTGGATGCCCATATACGCAGCATTCGAAGCATCTTCTCCTTGACACCGTCCGATTTGAAGGCCCGCAACATGTGGCCGACGTCTCTAATCCAGTCATCGAGAAGTCGAATTTTCTAAGGTTCACTGCCCGCGTGGAGATGAAGACTCATATGCTGGTGATGTCGGTGCAGCCATGATCACTGATTACGATGAGAGAAGCTAACAGGGCGACAGATTGCAAGTGTATGAAGTCGGGCCACTTCCGGAGGATGGTCGTATTCGGCTGCTCAACGAACTTGAGATACCGACCAATATCACGACTACTCGACCTGTGAGAGCGGAGAAGATCTTTGACCACGATTGCGTCGCATTCTTGGCAGACCGCGGCATTAACTTAGGTCACTGTGTAGTCGTATGGAACTTCGCGACTTCTCTCATGGCATCCTGGCGTTGCGCTGCCAAGCATTATGGTGGCTACGTAATACAGGTGAGAAGGATTTTTGTTTACTCGGAATAAGCCTTTCATCACCACTATAACAGATTGTCATCTGGAGGAACATGGTTATTTCTATGGAAGAATCTCGTATCGTAGGTTGGCCAATGCCTCCTTTGCTGGAAGAGTGCGGAAGACATTCATCCACGAACATCGCAATGTCCCTTGACTCTCATGCTGCTCCGCGATCTACGGCCTTTGCGATATCCTTCGATGTCGGTGATGGTATGCCTCCCGAGCGTGTGCAGGAATTTGCGCCGTTCCTTTCGTTCCCGCATGAGCCTGAGCAGGACAGGTTGATCTTTGACACTCTGTCAAACGAGGGACTATCGAACGACGGGGCACACGTTCAGCTGAGGAGATATCAACTCGAATATCCCAACGGCACAGGTTCCGGAAGCCTGAAAATTCTGTCGAGGTGGGACTATATACAGGGGGTATCTCGAACAACTATATCTCTGTCGAGCGTGCCCGAGCGGCCGACCAACTTCATACCGGCCACTGTTACCCCTATGATGCCAGCTTACTGGTGGTCAACAACACACTGGGCGGACTGGGGAGGTTGGTATTTTGACCTGACGGTTGTGGCCTCGGCGACCGGTGAGGAGGTAGAGGATGTTGAATGGAGAGCAGTCACATTGTCTGACTCCTTTTGCCGGGTTGAAGGCAAGCTTGTATCCATTGAACATACACGTCCCTGCGCTGCATCTGGAAGGATGGTGTATACCACCCGGAGGAGAAAGGAGGATCTCGACGACCTATGTTACTTGGATTTCTAATTTCGCTACATACTTTCCTTTAAAGTCTCCGAAGCGTCTATGTCTGTACGAACTTAAGCAACACTCGAATGGAAATAAATGTGACGCGTCAAGACTGGGTGATGCGCTTTAGGCGGGCGCCTAAATAGCCGAACACCGACGGAAAGTGACTCTGGGAAAGCGGAGTAAGGAGGCTCGTCACCGGAGGCAGTCGCATCTCTCTTTTGATCCATCATCATCGCGCTGGGATCTCAACCCATCCTCCGCTCGCGATGGACGGTCGGCCGTGCCTGGTGAATCTCCCCATCGATCTGCACCTGATCCTCTTCGAGGCTCTCCAGCCGTACGATCTATTCAGGCTGAGTCAAGTGAGCGGAATGAGGCTTATTCGGCGACTGTAATCTGACGGATCATACCTAGGCTTGTAGGGCTCTCAGAGAGGTGATCTTGCAGAGGGAGGTGTGGAAGCCAGCGCTCAAAGCGACGTGTGCTAGACACAGGTTGTTCGAGCCAAATTTGTCGCAAAGTTGCTCCCAGCATTTAAACCCATTTTGATGCCCGCCAACGGACCTTCCTGTGCCGTCCGTTTGAATCAACCTTGACTGTGATCCAACTGAGCTCCAACGGCCGGCAAACCGCTTTATGGCGGTTTAAACAGCCCCAGTTCAATTCCAACGTCGTTCCGACGATGACTGGGCTTGAAATCTCGGCAAGGGAGTCACCGAGTCGAGTACGAGCTTGTCTGCGCTAGGATTTCCCCATTTCACCGCGGGATCGTGCCAGCTACAGAACAGAGATGCTCTCAAAGCTGTATATCATTGAAGGTAATCCATGAAGCTTATCTACGATGTCCAATAGCTTTGAATTCCCCAGCCAGGTGCACAGCGGCTGGCACCTTACATCGCGGCTGCTCCTACCCGATCACGCTGTCGCAAGGCTACAAGTTCTTTGACTTGCGGGATGGCTGGTTCCTCCTGGTAGCCTGAGGAGCTTCTTGCACCCTTTTACGGGACTGCCGTGCCTGTGGCCGGGTGACTTGCTCAGGTTGGGCTTGCAAGTTGGCGTCAGCCAAAGTTCCCGACTCATGGCCAGCCTCAGCGACACCGGACTCCTGTGTCGCCGCACCGCAAATCGGCGATGCACCCTGACTCGCCGTAGAAGGAGTAGAAGGAGTGGGCGGAGGTGCTACGAGAGGCGAGTCCTATTGCAAACCGAATCAGCCACGGTGCGAGGACTGTAGGTTTAATTAAAGACGTACTGGTACCTGCGGATCCTCGACGCTGACGTCGTTGCCTTGAGGGTCCTGATTTGTCATAGCATCGAGGGCCGCATTCATGTCTTCATCCTCTCCAAATTCGTCATCACCACCGACATCAGCAGGGTCAGCAACACAGTTAGGGAATATAATAGCATTGTAATAGGCGATCAGATTCCTCATAGCCTCTCGGGTGGCATCGTTATTCAGGGCCTTGATAATGTATCGCTTATAAAAGCGGTGTGCTGCACGATAGCGAAAGCCCGATTGCTTTCCAACAGCATCGAGGGCCTGGTCGATTTGATGCAAATGGGCTGCCTGTAGCAGACGTGACATATGAGTTGCATTGATAATCGCAAAACGAGAAGGTGTTAGGCTTACAAGCGTCCAGATGGTGGCGAGGAAGCCGGGTGTACACTCTTTGAGGCCCCACTTCACGCCGTTAGGCTTTCCTTTGGGCTTCCAGTTGGTGGTCGCAATCGCATCAGGCTTGACGGAGTCAGAGCCAAAGACCATGCTACGGCCCATCTGTAAGTAAACTCAGCACAGTCAATAGACCTGAGACAGATGGCAGATACATACCAATGCCAACTCCTTTACACGGAACAACAGCGCATTGTTGCGCACCCGGTTTGGGTAGTGGATTGGTAAGAAGAACCCTTTCTTACCATCAGGCCACTGCACCATGTCGATGAACTCCTGGACATTGGATCTATCAGCGCCGACAAGGTACTTATCACCTAGAGAACCAGGCATCTTGAAGATCCTTCTGGCTGTGGTGTTCCGAAGCTGATACAGTGTCATACGGACATAGTCAGCACCGGTTTCGACGAACTTGAAGCGAGAGCTATCAGTACAAGGCAAGCGTGAATGATAACTCATACAGCAAACGGTACGCACGAGATTCTGGAAATTCTCCGACTGAAGAATCAACAAATGATAGGCACTGGGTGTCGTGTCGTATAGCTCCGCAACAATACAGTCAAGCTCGTCTTCGGGAGAGTTGTAGCGCATGTCGGAAGCATAGTTCTCGATGTACTCGGGACGCTGTTTCATGAACCAGTCCTTCTGAACGAACAGCTCGTTGAGGAGGACAAACTTCTTCCCCATTGTTACGACGGCCTTATTGCGATCTTCATCACCTAGGCTGGGCTCGGTCTCATCGTTGCCGCTCCCGTCATCCATGGTAGTTGGAGCCTTGGACTTGGCCTTCCTGGCTACTCTCTTGGAAGACTTCTTGTCATTCTTGAGGCCTTCGACAACAATACTGAGCTGTTTGATCTTCTCTTCAAGCTCGGCATTCCGCAGTTGCTCCTGTTCGAGCTGTCAAAGACAATAACCTCACGCATAAGGGCAACGATTACGACTTTCTGAGGTGAATTGGAAACGTACCTCACCCCAGACTTGAGCCATAGCCGAGCTCTGGGCCGCAACAGTAGGGCGTGACGGAGCTGAATTGGTCCTTGAAGGTCTGCAGGATCTAAGTTAGCTACCGCAGGCCCGACATGAACAAAGCCAATCGCCGTACTCTGAGTTGCCTGGTCTGGCTAATGTGCGGGCTTGTCCGGATACCTCCCTACGACTGCCGGCACCACCAGCATTTGGTCTACCTGTGTGAACGCCCACACCACGAGCCTCTGTCTCAGCTATAGGATGGAGGGCAACGGATGGATCCTCTTCCTCCGTTTCGTATGCGCGTTCCGAGTCCGAGCCTTGCTGTTCATCTCGGGTGATGGGCGGAGGTTGCGACACAATGCGCCGACCAGGAACCTGGATGGCGGGCATTGAGGTTAGGGAAACGAAGGCAAGAAAGGCAGTTTCCACCTACGTACTCCGCTTTGTTATATCTCTTGAAAAACGAGGCTGGAGAGCGAAGCAAAGCCCCCTTGATGGCCATTGGCAGCCGAATTTGGTGAGGAGCGGCGAGTGCGGCTCCAGATCCGTACCAAGCTTCTCCCTTCATTTATGCGACCCTGAAATCTATAACTCAGCCTGAACATAGGAGGGAGCTGGGGCATCAGAACGTTGGAGGGTGCATGCAACGACCCATCGAACTTTCCGTGAAGCGAAGCCACAGAGGCTTGCATTGAGTGGGCAAGCACCCTGAGTAGAATGGACACATTGCAGCGACGCACCTTTCACAAAGAAACCGCGTCGACTGGCGTTGTAGGTGGCCGGTATTCGGGGAGATGGGATGATGACTCGGAACAGCAAGCAAGAGAATCAAAGGGGAGTAATACTCTGGTTAGCGCTGCGAGCGCATAATGTTACGCATACGAATAAACATGTCTGAATCAAGTACATCGAAAACGAAAAAGTCCCTATTGTCCTTGTCAAGGTCAACTGGAACAAGCAGAGTACCGCGGATAATTGATTCGGCAAAGTAGAAAACCGGCTTCGGAGTGGCCTGCTGTCGTACCCTGAATAACCCCAATTTTTTGTCCTTCTCCCGAGAGGCGCGTGGAACACTGGCGTCATAAGGGAGGACGAGGGCAACCGGAATGGCATCTTTTACGTCTTCCGTGGGGTAGACGACGAATAGTGCCAGTAGACGAGCAAAGATGGCAGGCTCCGCTTGTAGCATGATGGCATCGTACCGAGGTTTGCGATAGAAATCGGGGGAGCATCTGAGGATGTTGCTCTCGATGTCCCAGGTCTCCTCAGATGTGAAGAACGTCTCAATGGATCGGAATGCCTGAATCTGAAGGCCATTATGAAGCGTATCAATAGAGAGTTGGTTGATAAACCTACCCGGGATTCGGTGCTCAACGGCGCAGTGACATCAGAGTGGTTCTTGTTCCAGAATGCGAGGAGTTGCTGCGATATGTTGAAGGATGACCAGTGCTTGGCGTACACACTCAACTCGACGGTCGGGTTGAACACGAAGGTGCTTAGCTTCACTGGCTTCTTGAGTCCTTGCGGGGCTTTCAGTGTGACATTGTCAAAAGTGAGCTTGCGATCTTCCGATCCAGCATCACGGTCGCGGTTTCCATGGTTGTTGTGCTCGTCATCCTGCGCTGCTTCTTCTTCAGAGTCAATCTGGATGAGTGAGTTGATGAAATCCAGCACATATTGACGCTGTGTGGCATCAAGGATCTAGTTGAGTCCATGGGCCATAAGCTTGGTCAAAAGAGGAAGGCACTACAAATCAACCGTCAAGTAACGTACCTGATCGTCGACATCGCGAAAGTTGGTCATCCAAAGATAGAACACCTTGAGTGCTTTATGCATGACTTCGAATGTTTTTGTAGTGTAATTCCTGGTAGACCCCTTTGCAAGGATATCCACGGGGCATGTGCATCTGGAGATGCATTTTTGGAAAGCGCCAGGGTGTTTTCGTCACTTCGTTATACGACTGCGTCGGTCCTGTGAGCCCAACATCCAGGGATTAACAAGACGATGACCTACCGCTACCACATCCGCAAATTGTTCTAGTTCATCGTGTATCTCGGCTATCGAGCTCGTGGTGTGGTTTTCAAACGACGACAGTGCGTTCAAGTTGAGGAAGTGGCGGAGGCACCGGAGAAGGCGATGCGCTTCTGTATTACTTGATGGGAAGATGTCATGAAGAATATATAGCATAATCTGTCGGTGCCATCGATCAACGTCATTCACATTTAGCCCAGTCCCAAGCATAGAGAAATAGTCATACCCTCGCCATGTCTTCCC